>CM042571.1:13940000-13950000 GCA_023630585.1 Cranoglanis bouderius | reverse complement strand
TATCTTGTTCCTTCTGCCTTTTAGAAGCAGACAATGAAAGGCAAATGATTTATTCTAGTTCATGGTTACAATCTACTTTTCTATTATACCTAATTGTTCGGCTTTATATTCAACTGAGGCTTTTTCCTTCTTCCTAGCATTATTTTGTGCTAATGTTGTGGAATTTGAAAGGTAATCCATGGTTTAACAGATTTGGGAGATGTCTGGGAATCACATATTATATCCATTAGATCTTAACTAGGTTAGCAAAGGCTTATAGTTTCGTAATTTTAATGCTAAACTAATAATGTAGCTAACACTAGCAATTTAGCATATGTTAATCTGTCTTGTTGTAGCGTATATAAGTGCCACTATTTGCTTAGCAAAGCCACTTATTGCTTCTTCAGGACTAGTGTTATAGCAGCTCTCAGATTCAGTAGCTACATAATAATATTCTGTTCTCTGAGGCTAGTTTCTGAGGCCGAAGTCATTTGATGCTAGCCGCATGGACACCGATCAGCCATAACATTAAAACCACCTGCCTCATATCGTGTAGGTCCCCCTTGTGCCACCAAAAACCGCTCTGACCCATTGAGGCATGGACTCCACAAGACCTCTGAAGGTGTGCTGCGGTATCCGGCACCGAGACGTTAGCAGAAGATCCTTTAAGTCCTCCAAGTTGCGAGGTGGGGCCTCCATGGATCGGGACTCGTTTGTCCGGCACATCCCACAGACGCTCGATCGGCTCGAGCTCTGGGGAATTTGGAGGCCGGGTCAACACCCTGAACTCTTTGTCATGTTCCTCAAACCGTTCCTGAAATAAACGTTGGAAGGGAACTCCAATTAGAATGATCAAAAGCTTCTCGACACGTTTCCGTATATAGTGATGGACACACAGGACTAAAGAAAGAAGCAGAAAGGTTTAAGTGTATACCTGCTGTTATAAATACTTCCATTAAAGGTATTGAAATGCTAATTGTCCCGTAGTTTGTCCTCACCGAGTGCCTACACTTGCAAATTCCTTCACAGCTACTGTAAATTTGGCCTCGGCGCTCTTTGCCTTGCTAACTCCTCCCACACCTCCTCCATCCTTTTGGACTCTCGCTTCATTTATAGCAGTCCTTCTTAGTCCCTTCTGTCACTCCTCCTTTTCGTCTCAGTCGTGGCTATGCGTTCCGTTGCCTCTTTTACTCGCTCGCCGCCCTCGTTATAACCACAAACACTGATGGTGAGATGTTTTGAGTAATTTTCTCAGATCTGCTGGCACACAGCCAGGATAAATATACAACTTTCACAGGGATGGGAGGGGTTAGCAGGGAATAAATTAATCTGACAGGATATTAAAAAGACAAGCAGTATACGGAAGGGGATCAGAAAAGGGGGGGTGAAAACGGGACAACCGTA
This sequence comes from Cranoglanis bouderius, assembly GCA_023630585.1. Lineage (NCBI taxonomy): Eukaryota > Metazoa > Chordata > Actinopteri > Siluriformes > Cranoglanididae > Cranoglanis > Cranoglanis bouderius. The sequence continues at coordinate 13,948,617 of CM042571.1, read as the reverse complement.
ATTAGTAAGTCCCTTCTTTCAGCTTTTTAAAATACTAGCTATCACATCCACACTCAGCTCTCAGGGAAAACAGAGAGCACTTATCACCGAGAGAGACATGCTGTGACCTGTCTCACCTGGGCTACTCTGTCTTCTTTTCGCTCTCCTCCATTCTCTTTCCCTGTGGCCTAGAAATTAGCCTGTCACGGTCGCTCGATGGCTGCAGGCTCAATTCGCCCTCCTCAACAGCAGCCTGAAGGCTGAACGTACAGTACGAGGGATCTTCAGTTTCATCAGCATGCGGCCGCTTCTTCTGAATCATTTTGGTAGAGGACAAAGAATCCAGCTTTCGCTACGCCACGTGAGATTGAATTAAGATATAGGAAGTCCTTATTGTTGTTTATGAAGCCAGTATTCCAGCCAAGTGAATGATTTTAATGCCCTCCGCCTAAAATCAAATTTACATCGTGTACGTTCTACAACCTTCTCTGTGTCCCGAAAGTGCCGTCAGTAAAACAATTGCAAAAAAAATAAAAATAAACAATTACAGTAACAGGAGTATGCAGCTCAATATGATAATCAGCGCATAATGATAATCCACCGTCGTTCTTCCAGATGATGACAAAGCCTCGTAGGACCTCCAATATCGTCCGCAGCGTTTTTGACGTAAGCCTTTCATAACTTCTCCAGCATGTCTTTATAAAATATTTATGCGAGGCTTATGAATGCGTTATAAAGGCGCTCCGTAGGTACCCTTCAAATAAAGCGGCACTAAGGTCTGTGGATTTGACGTGCTCGTGGATCCTTTGTGTGTTCTGTGCAGCAGCGTGGCGAGAGGCGTTACTTATGTCTGCTTTTGGACAATAATAATGATGAGGGACAGCTTAATAAGATAATTAGGATCAATTTGATAATTAGAGCAATTATCTTATCAATCTGGATTCCATAGAATGCATATTTCTGGGAAGCTTTTATGCGTACAGCAAGCCAGCTTTTTTTTCCCCTTTCACGATGCATATGAAACACACAGCCATTTCTTCTTCAGTCTCGATAATGCTCGTATATTTCCGGAAAAGCTGCTACACGAATAAATCCGAATTGAAACTGATGAAACGGCGCCGTTGTTAAAAGCACAATGATGCATGCCTTTAACGAGAGCTGTAAACATAATGAAGTATGAAGAACTTACTGTATCTGCAGACTACTGCAGGTACCCCCAGCTATTTATCTTTCTCAGAGTATTTATCTTTCCCTGAGTAGCTGCAGCAATTTTTAATGGTTTCCTTTCATTCCTTCCTTCCTTCCTTTGCTCTTTCTGCTTTTTTCCCCCCCCTCCTTTCTTGTTGCATTCCCGAAAGAAAGGTTTATGTCGAAAACGTAAGTGATTGCTGGGTGTAATCTCACTGCCGTTTTCTTCCCCTAGCTTCCTGTTGTATTTCTGTCCATATGTAGTCTTTTCCTCTCCATGCTGTTGCCTTTAAATCTCCTGCTTGTTTGGTTCTCTCTCTCTCTCTCTCTCTCTCTCTCTCTCTCTCTTCTTTTTTCCCCCCCTTCCTTTCCTAGGCCAATAAGCCCAGTGGTATTAGTGTTGTCAGAATGGAAAAAGATGGGATGTGCCTGCCTCTCTCTCTGCCAGGTGGTGCCTCAGCCCTTGTTAAGAAGCGCAGCCCGGGAGTTCGGCGGGTTTTTAAAGAGCTGAAAGATGCGTGGGAGATTTGCATCACAGTTTTAAATGCCTCCTTTTGCTCCTAGTTGTCATTTTGCTTTCTTATGCGTGTCATCTGGGTCTTCCCCATTTCTGGTTCGTCGTCATTGCACACGTCCATCCATAGGCCCCATATTTTTGGAAGTTAGCAAGCGATTGAGTAATGAATAAATTCTTCTGTTTTTTTTTGTTTTTTTTTTTAAATGTATGTATTTATTTATTTATTTTTACTTGTGTGTAACAGGTGACAACCCCCTTCACAACAGAGCGCCCCCCCCCTTCTGTTAACCTAATTGATAAATGGAGCATCGGTCCCGAACAGAAGGCTGCAAGAACCCGCATTTAATCGGGAACATATTTTTAGCGTAACAGGTTTAACCCGGGGGAGGGTACAGGGTTAAGTAGTAACTGATTTTACATGCATTAATCAAGGCGTTTGTCAAGAATTTATCAAAGGGAGGAAAAAAAATTGCACGTCAATGAACAATACAAACTGTAAGCCATACATCATTGATTTCCAGTGAAGCCTTTTGTATCAGTTCTGAAGCCTGACAGATCCTTTCAGCATGATTAGCGATAAACGATATTATTGTCGTTTTAGGACCATTTTATGCCACTGATATAATGATAATATAACGGCATAATAATACAAGTGTACACCCTTTCAAAGAGCAATGAACTTTTGATTCTTAAGAATATTCAGTCATTGTAACTGGAATGTCAAACAATAGTATTTGTCCTCTGGCGAAAATATCCTTTAAATTTAGTCAATATTTCATGTCATGTCATATCTATTCATTTTGGAAAAACCACCCAACGTACCCTAGTCGTGATTCGTACACATTTTCATTTTTTTTTTTTTTTTTTTTTTTGTCCTCCACGAGCAACTGCGCACTCGGCAGGGTGGGATATATTACGGAACACCCTTCGCACCCTCCTCCCCTTTTTTCAGCCCGACATGAATTCTTCTCCTCCTGTGTCCCATCACCCCCTGCAAGCTTCCAAGCTGTCACGGCAGCCTGGGCCGAGTTCCTCATTGCCAAGGCGCGGCAGGACCAGATCCGGCCTTGGAGGCTCGCGATGCCCCTCGCACAAGCTGCAACGGACCCTTCCTCCGCAAATGTTATCTAAATGCTAAGCACTTTGGCACTTGCTGGCAGGATCTCATTGTACACCCCGTGCACTCTGAGAGAACACTTTGCCGGTTTGGAGTGTGAAGCGATTGCTTGGTGTAATGCCTGGTGAACAGGAAAGCGAGCTGATTTCACTGTGTTTGAATTAGGAAGCCATGAGGCAGGCTTTAGGCGCTGGCAAAGATTGAAAGATGGAGAGATTTAACACGACCAGAAACGGAAATTACACATCATAAACAGATGGCGTTCATATCAGTCCCTCAGTACAGTGCGGGTTCATGGCTTTCGGAAGAAGACACCAAGTCGGTCCTGCGCGAACCCTATCGTATTTCTTACACTGATATCGGCGCATGGGCGCTTGCCAGGATAATATACAACTCACACCTAAAGAGCCATCTCCAAGGATAAGTTGAAGTACGTACACAGAGAAATTTATATATGCTGAATATGAACACCATGTGAGAGAAAAGCTAGTGTCCGGTTTCCTCCGATCGGGTTTCTCAGGCCCGAGTGCCTTTTGCATCGTTCTCATCCTATACCGCAAAACCAGTTCTTCATAGATCAGCAATATTTATTTGAGGGCATGAAAATCAAAAGCTTGTGTTTTTTTTTTTTTGTTTTTTTTTTCCGTGCGCGGAAACAAAAGGACATTGCTGAGCTGTTCTAACGTGATCACCGAGCCGCATTTTCATTTCAAAGTCAAGTACATACACGTACGCGCGCTCTCCACCGGATTACTTGCTGAAATCTGCCATTTTTTTAATATACATCTCACATCTCATCTCATCTCTTATTTATTTATTTATTTATTTATTTATTTACACCGTATTTGAACAGTGGGAGATGAGTTCAGCTTTCGGACTGAATAATGGTCCGTTTTGCTGTACTTAAGCTTTTTGAGATGACTCCATAATTCTCCTGCACAGGACGCCAGCCGGTGATGACAGTAGTCCTATTCTCGCCAAATCCCAGAAAGACTGAAATGTTTTCGTGAACATTATTTTGCCATCTTCTGTCCCTGTCTTTTCAGCCTGTTCAGGTATTACGATTGCTCACACACCGTGCTGTTGTGACCGCTGTGCACTGGTTTGAATGAACCGTTTCCTGTTGGGAGCAGTCAAGAGGGAGGGAAGTTATGACTATTATTTCCTGAATAGACGCCACAGGAAGTCATCGAGCGAACGGGAAGAAGTGGCGGACGTGTGTCGCCGTGACGAGGACAGGCCTCTGCCTTGTGCGGTTGCCCTTAAGGGGATAAAGGAATTCCCCCGGAATGACTTCGTCTTGATTACAAACCATCAGTCTCAAGAGCAGCTAGACAGATTGCCGGCTATCTGAATTTCTGTTTTCTTCCTCGGATCCTCGTGTACAGCTGTCACTAGTTTTGGCGCTCTGGGCTACACGAGCCTCTTTTTATTTGGTTGTGTGGAGGTACATAAATAATGAAATGGAGCTGGTAATTGGCCTTTCACGGTAATTAGGCTTTGGCTGTCAGCTAAGCCAGCGCCTTTCTCTCGTCAGAGGAGACTAAACCAAGGACTGTAATTACTATTATCTGTGGGGGTTGTTGACACAACAATAATCCCGTCCTTAGCGAGCCTGTCATGGTGCTACATGGCCACCCCCTTTTAGCATCGTTTACAAAAAAAAAAAAAAAAAAAAAGAAGGGGTTTATCTTTGTGTTAACACTAATTTTCTTCTCTCAGTCTTGGCTTCACTGCAGAAAGATTAACCCTGCGTTTCTGAATTTTATGCTCAGTGACTCTGAAAAGCTTGCCTTATTTTCATTAGACAACCAGTTTGACTTTTACCTGCTTGCGGCGTGATGCTCGGTCCTAAACTGCATTATCGGGCATCTCGGCAGGATTTCTAGTGCATCCGTAATCCTGTTATTTCATTCTATGGTAACTCCGGGGTTATTCAGGAATGGTGATGTGTGTGTGTGTGTGTGTGTGTGTGTGTGTGTGTGTGTGTGTGTGTGTGTGTGCCTGGCTGTCAGGCTGTCTCTGTGAGAGATTGGATTCCTCGCGACCCAGTGCTGTTCCACGTCTTCTCCCGTGGGCTTATCTTTTGCTCCTCTCCTGCTATTGTCGCGAGTGAGATTTAGAAATGAACGTATGGAATGAAAGGAGGATCGTCACGGTTATGGACCCCTGTGTTCTGTATTTGACCAGTGGGGTGTAAAACAGTGTACACGGCAGGGATGTTCGTCGGTAAATGAGACCTTTTAGCTGTACTCGTGTCCGACTCCGCGTCAGATCTGCTGTGATTTTGAAAAATCGCAAGCTCCGTCGAATATCGTGGCGTTTTTGCTTGATTTCGCGTTCGTTTTTGCGATCGCAGAGTCCTGGAGGGACTGATCAAACGGGGGTCCCTCTGATGGTAAAGGCGAGCGGCGTAAGGCTCACCTGTTGTCTTGAATTGAAGCCAGGAATGAAATCAGTGTGTAGGCCTGCAGTGTTTACTCTGGTGATTAGAGAAAATGAGTCTTTTAGTGGGTTAGGACACCGCTGCTAGCGCACTAGGCTTTGAGATGTAGCCACCCCGAGTGCCTTAATGCTTTAAGGAATTCTAATCCCTTACTCCTCATGGAGGACTGGTAGAGGCAGATTGCTGCACATGGTTTTCTAGATATGGACACTATATCTAGACACGGATACGAAAATCGATCTAAGTTTTACTGTATAACTCCGAAGCCTGAGTAGGCGTAGAGAATGTCCGTCCCTCCTCCAGGGCGGAAATGTTTTATTTTTTTATTTTATTATTATTTTTTTTAATAACTTTCTCTATCTGTGCACTGATCTGCTGCGAGTCCTCTATCTTTGGTGCGGTGGAAATGGAGTGGTAGAGTGCTGGCCTGTAATGAATGCTACATGTTTCTGGGAGATAAATACCTCTCCACGGTAAAGGGAGCTGGGATTGCACGGGTACGTAGCGTATGCCCTCGACGGTTTGTGTGTGTGAGCTGAATGACGAACGTGTAAATTGCATCGGATCTGAATTAAACATGCCGCACCTTGTGGCACGACGGCCATATTGCAGGCAGAGGAAATGGCTTTTTAAGTAGGGTATTTATGGGAAGATATTGCATTCATTTGATTATAATAAAACATCCATTGTGTTGGCAATGAATGGTAGAGGGAGCGGGTGACGGGTTCAAGGCAATAACTGTCTTAGCGTCTGCCTCGAGGGCCCGAGAAGGCGGACTTTTCCGAGATTAGCTTTCTTTGTGCTGCGTAGATAGTCGCGGCGATACGTTAAGGAGAAGTAATAAAGAAATATATCTGTTTTTATAGAGCCTCCATGACAGGGTTATGTCAACGAGGTGGCATAAAGAACTGGGACGGGGTGTAAAGCGATATCATGGACTATTAGACAGGGTGGCGTGAGGAGCAGTCTGTGGTTAGCACCGTTTGTAGGTAATGGAGCCCATCACTCTACTGCTGATCTCCATCCACGCAGCTCCACGCTTCAACCACAAGCACATCGTTCACAGCAATCACTCATACTGCAGCTTGTCCAATCCTCTCTCTCTCTCTCTCTCTCTCTCTCTCTCTCTCTCTCTCTCATTCTGCCCTTATCTGAAACTGATACTGTTATCAAATGCTGGAATCCAGGTGATTTGGAGGTCTTTGGTTTCCTTTCGGACCTGCACCTGCGGCCTCCCTCCGACTCCCCCAGCCCCTTATTATGCGTTTCACGCTCCACACGAATGTCCCTTCGTGGACCGGCCCTGCGCTCCACCACCTCTCGTTCCGTGCTAAGACTGTCCTGTAGAGAGCTTCACTTTCGTACCCCTTCATTCATCTCTCCTTTAAGGAAACCCGACCCGGGCGCACACGAGGAATTCCCGGCATCTTGAATGAAGTCAGATGTGCATCTAGGCGCTTGGGTAATAATAAAGCACAGTGGTGACTAGCCATGGTGTAGCCCGTGTATGTGTTTTTGACAGGCAGTAGCAGCTACAAAAAAAAAACAAAAAAAAAAAAAAGTGCTATTTGGTTGCGCTGACAGACGTGCAGCAGCGTTAGACTCCTGATGTGGTTATATTAACACTCCAGACTGCTTATGCTAACACATCTGGCAGCCACGCGTCTCTCTCTCTGTAGTGATTCTGTTTAACTTGCATTTTCTTAATGTTTGCGGCTTTCGCAATAAGCTTCTTAGGAATGGGGCGGAAGAGCAAGTGGTAAGTCTCGTCCATGTGCGTGCGTGTCATTATTGGAGGCACTTCCGTAAGCACTTAGGGCTTTTCGAAATAGCTACCACGTGCCACAGATGCAATTAGCAAAGACTTCATGTCTTTTCAGAGCAAAAAAGTAAATGAATAAATGATGAAATAATCGAATGAATATGCATGTATGTATGTATGTATGTATGTATATATATATGTATGTATGTATGTATGTATATATATATGTATGTATGTATGTATGTATGTATGTATGTATGTATATATATATGTATGTATGTATGTATGTATATATATATGTATGTATGTATGTATGTATGTATATATGTATGTATATATGTATGTATATATGTATGTATGTATGTATGTATGTATGTATGTATGTATGTATGTATGTATATATATATGTATGTATGTATGTATGTATGTATGTATGTATATATGTATGGGCAAGCAATCTGCAAAAAATCTGTTGACTTTCGCCTTTGCTCAAGCAACACAGAGAAGACACAGAGAAGTTAGTTGTCCTGTCTTCACCCACAGTCTATCGGTGCACAGAATACCACCTGATTAACACAGAGTCATCATGGGCTGCCGTGAGTCCCCATCCTTGCCCTTTTCTCGCCTTATTCTCACAATCACAGCCGTGTAATTGCATTTTTTCCCTCAACCCCTCCCCCAGTTAGAAACTCAAATTTCGAATGCGTATGTGCTGAGATGTGAAATTAACCATCACCCCAACCCCCCCCCCCCCCCACCCCCCCACCCCCCACCCCCCAACACACACCCCTCCAACCCCTCCTCCTCCTCCTCCTCCTCCTCCTGCTCCTCCTCGGGTGGTGACCGGACTTTCCTGTCTGCACGCGGCGAGCGGAGATTAAATTAATTGGGTCACAGTTTAACAGTGATGTCTGCTCATGGGACCCGGCGCGCGGCGGGCGAGATCCCGCCATCGCAGCGCCGCTCAACCACCGCGGCAACCACCATGACACACAACCGCTCCGAAAATGAGAAAATCATAAGCTGTCACAGAGCGGCATCTCGGAGGCGCGCAACTACACCGATCACGTAACGGTCGGTCCATTCCGAGCGGAATCCACCGGAGTGTCCTCTGCAGTGACACTCGGGAACAAAGTGCAGCTTTACTCAGCCACGCGTTCCATCACAGAGAGCGTCTGGGTAGGATCCGGATAAGTTTGAGAAGTTTGTTTGAGTGTTTAAAAGTGAATTATTTGCCTAAACTTAGGATGCTTTTTTTTTCCCCCCCTCCCTCAGACTTCTTTCACTCAAACTCAATCTTCCCATCTCTCCGTCTCTGTCTCCGCTATGCTCTCGCCTCCAGAGGAATTAATGACACAGCACTTGGAGTTGTGTCTCATCGGTCAGATCTCCAATCCCGAACCCCCCCCCCCACCACCATCCTCCCACCACCACCATCCTCCCACCACCTCCCCAACCCCTCGCACACAACTGTCTCTGCCCTCGATCTGTGCCCTCTAATTTCATCTATCTTCATAGCTCCGCCAGACACTTTCACCTCCAGACAAGGCCATCCTCACCCTCACCTCCCCCTGGCAGTCACTGCTGACTGCGCAGCAGCTCCCACAA
>CM042571.1:13812500-13937500 GCA_023630585.1 Cranoglanis bouderius | reverse complement strand
TACAGACATCAGTACTCGCTTGTCAGTCATCAATTAGGCCGTGTTTGTAATCTGATTACTATAAATAAGATCAGATTACACCGCTGAAGGTCAGACCGTAGTCCTTCGTTAGGAGCGGTCGGCTTTTATATTTTTATTTTTTCTGTTATACAAACAGCATGTGTAGATTTGTGGCTTGAGATGTGTCGTAGTTTGAGAGAACTGAGATGAGTAGCGTGTCTGATGTTTACTGACTGGCAAGCTGTCATTGCTTTCCATGGTAGCGCTTCTGCATCACAATGTCTTACACACTCAGTGTTTTATTTTGTTTGTTTTTTTCTTTTTTCTCCCTTTTCTGTGTGTAGCTGTCGAGGTCGGGGGCATGAACCATCTGTCTGCTTTTCATAAACATATTTCACACGCCGTGGTTTGGCTTTTTTTTTTTTTTTTCTGTTTCGTAGAATCGAGAAGTGATCGACTCGAGGACTGCAGACTGAACAGCGACGGCTAGTCGTGTAGCGGTGTGTGCCGAGTGGAAAGGGTTAACGCTCCGCTGACGTTCTTCCTACAGTATAAAGCGCACTGTACTGCATGTAGGAGGCCTGGTGTTGCTCTCTGATCATTTACATTCAGCACATGCCACTTTATTGCACTCGGGTAATCATTATGACAAGAGACGGAGAGCAAAGCAGGACTAAACTGGGAGAACTGTTGTTGGTGTGTGTGTGTGTGTGTGTGTGTGTGTGTGTGTGTGTGTGTGTGTGTGTGTGTGTGTGTATATATATGAGGTATGAATTTGCTGAAGTGTGAATCATGCTGGCTCAAGCACCCGTGTACAAATTCTTTGTGGTCCAATAGAGCAGAGAAACACACACACACACACACACACACACACACAATGGTTTCATTTCTTTCTGTCATTCCTCTGTTCAGCTGTGACCCAAGAAACCGAATCCGCATCGCACAGGTCGTCTGCGAACATTCCCGAGCGCTGACCCCGGGACAGCGTACGTTTTAGGCCTGATTGGGCCGCTTTCATTGTGACACGGACGAAATGAGAAGCGAAGAGAACGGATCAGGCCGTGTTCCTCTAGTTTCCCAGAGCAGGGGGAGGAAAGCAGGCCTGGAACTCATGACATCAGAACATCTGCAGATCGTACAACTTGAGAACTCGAGCCGGAACCCAAAACCAGCTCTCCGACTTGGACGGCTGCCCCGAGGTGAACACGCGGCGCTTTTACGGTGGGAGCAAATCAGGTTTTCGTAGGCGAAGCCGATCCCGGACCCGCACACCAGGTCGCTTAGCGAGCACTTAAAGGACGTGTTTAAATGGAAGCTATTTTGTTTGGAAATGTCAGACTTTTTGGCGTGACGTGTTCGAGTGTGTGTGTGTGTGTGTGTGTGTGTAGGATTTTGTTCCCCTCAGTAAAGCGACAGCAGCTCGGTGCCGTTTCTGGCAGCTGTCACTCCTCTGATTTTTCCCTCGCAATCCAACAGCTTTCCTTTTAAAAGCGTCAGCAGCCTCTCTGACACACGTTCTTCACAGCAGTGATACTTTTATACGAGGCTTCCGCTCCTCTTCACCAACCACAGATCTCTGTCGCTCTCTGTCACTCTCTCGCTTTCACTCTTGCTCGCTCACTCAATTGTAGCTGTCTCTCTCTCTCTCTCTCTCTCTCTCTCTCTCTCGCCCCTTTTCACTGTGGGAGATGAAATCGGTCTCTCCTCCGTCACACGTTCTCCTCGGCCTTACTCCGGACAGCGGGCTGAACCGAAAGAGCCGAACGTTCTCGTAAACGCTGCAGGTAGCCACACCGATGCGAGAGCGCCACAAAACGGCGCGAGTTTGGAAGAAAAAGACTTTCTTTCTTTCTTTCTTTCTTCTTTCTTTCTTTTTTTTGTATTTAATTTTCAAGGTTTCTTCTTTTTTTTTTTTTTTTTTTTTTTTTTTCTTCTTCTTCTTCTTCTTTTTTGTTTGTGCTCCAACGCTAAAATTAATTCCGGCAACTTGTCATTTTACATTAGAGCATGAAGTGGACTGCTGTATGGCTGTGGAAAGCAAATTGCACCTTGTTGCCATGGGAGCGCTTTCTTATTGTGCCGTCGGGTAGCGAGCTGATGCCAGAACTTGAGCCCACCTGTTTCCGGCCTTCTTTCATAAGCAGAACTCCCAGCATGGGGAGAGACTTTTGACACGGATCCCTCGGCACATGTATGATTTTTCATTAAAACAAAAATGATTGAGCGATTTAAAATATGCACGCTTACGTTGGAAAGAGGATTATACTATTTTTTCATCTGTGGCTTTACTCGTTTCTGCCATGTTTAACGACAAAGTAAAAAAAGTCGATGATGATGATGATGACGATGATGATTATCTAGATCGTGGTCAGGATGTAACGTCATGTAGTCTGCTTTCTTGCGCGTTTCTTTCATTCGCAACGCAACGATCCTCGTTCCTTTCGCTCTGCTGCTTTTGAAACTCTTATTTGCCCGGACGAGAGAGAAATTGGCTCCAGCTATAATCTGAAAACAACTCTTTTTATTTATTTTATTTTATTTATTTATTTTTTTCATCTTATTGTCTGCCGTATGTTTTTATCACTAAGCTCAGTGCACCCACATGCTGGCAAACTCACAGACTGAACTAATACCACAGTCTGATTTCCCTGCCTACAACTCTGATCGTCATCTGTCCGTGTTCTGTTCCGCCAGCATGGAGCTTCTACCCACCCACACACACACCCACACACACACACACACGCACACGCACGCGCACGCACGCGCGCACACACCTGCATGTACCGATCGCCCCTCCTAATCAAGTCAGACGAGCGCACCTGTGCAAACAGATGTCCGCAAGGATCGCTCACTCATAAAGATCACAGGAAGCACTCCTCCTAGAGAGAGTCGGGGCCTCACGTTGGGAATTTCGCAGCCGCGGGCATCCTCCGTCCCGTCGCTCGCATGTTTCACGTTTACCACGTACTCCGTTAGCTGTGATGGAGACGTTTCTGTTAGACGGAGAACGACGGATCGAGACCGTATGTTTCATAAGTCACGGAACAACACCGTATATAATCGCATGCGTTCTGTATATCACCGTATATCATTAGGCTCTTAATTAAACCCTGAGAACTCTCTTCCAGCTGAGAACACCCCCCCCAGCTGCACTGTATCGTTCTTCAGCCTTTATAGCTTTTTAAGCGTAATCATGTGGCGAGACTGAGCAGTAAACGTCGATGATTGTCAGTGTTGCAGGCTGTAATTCTCACTGCCGCCGTTTTTTTTTTTCTTTCTTTCTTTCTTTTTCTTCTCTTCAGCAGTCCACAGGTGTCCACTACTGCCTCAGGACGGAGGAGGAGGAGCAGAGAGATATTCATTTTTTTTTATTTTTTTTTCTACGTCTCGAGAAAAGTTGAATTGATGTTAACGACGAGCTTGCCGTCACGTGCGTCTGGGCGTTGGGATCCGGAACAGCGGTGACAGGTTTCTGGCTGGAATCAGAGTCAGACGTGTGCAAACGAGCGCAAATGATTTCCCCCTTCCGTCTCGTTCGTGTTTCCATTGTGGAAAATGACACGAGAGCAGCAAAAGCTTTTAGTCATTAACTAAAGAAATTAACTGTGTGTGTTACAGTTTTGTAGTGTCATAGCTTGAAATGCGAAAGGATAGATGCAGCCACGCCCAGATGGACCACTGACAAACACACACACACACACACACACTACAATTCATAACATTCTACTTTGTCCAGAACCACACCCTGAAAGCTGAGCCAGACTCTGGCAGTGTGTCCATATGAGCTCATGGATGTGTGCTGCTGATTCTGGCGTCATCCTGTTGCCCACAGACACTCGCGCCACGCCCAAGAGACATGCTACACACACACACACACACACACACACACACACATTGGCAATTGATCTTGCTATTATCTCGTCTGTAATCTGTGTGTTTGTTTGAGCAGTGCAGGGATTGCCTAACGATCTATCGATCTCCTCATCATCAAACCTCAATCAGGTACAACAGGACAGCAGGCTCAGAGACACCGCCGGGGCTCCCCTCGCGCCTTCTTCTCCAATCCTCTCTCCTCTCCGACGCTGGCAATCACTCCGTTCTCTCCCAGCCCTCCTCTCTGCCCTCCCTGCTCTTCTGTACTCCCATCTCATCTCACCATTTTACTCTGCTCCACAGAGATTAGGCATTACAGTGCTTTTAACATTAATGCGTTTAGCTAACGCTGTTACCCAGAAACCCAGCTCACGTTTTTGTTTTTTGTTTTTTTACTCGCAATACCAGGCAAGGATATGAATTCGTAATCATCCCTCACAAACTGTGTATTGTGTAATCAGGAAGTGTCAGTAAGCAGCATAAAACTTGAACTATTGCTGTTTTGGGACCAGTTTTGTTTTTGTCATTTGGTAAGGATCTGGGTAGGACAGCAGGTCAGTACTTTTGCTCCCATATTCCCAAACCCCCCCAAACTGATTTTCAGCCTTCTGTTGTGCGATTGAGTGTGTATATGTGTGTGTGTGTGTGTGTGTGTGTGTGTGTGTGTGTGTGTGTGTGTGTAAAATAGAATATGGCCAGTCGGGTGTGTCTGTTTCCGACCAATAATTTTAAAAAAAAAGCGAAACAAATAATATAAAGCTTATCGAAGCCAGTGTTTAAGCCGTATTGTATCATATGTCGTTATGAGTTTCCGTCACATCCCCAGGACAGAATGTAGTGACTGTAGAGGAAACATTTAGTAACGTCTAGCATTAACCATTAATCACTATGACTCACACCTACATTCAGGTCAGTGTTCTCGCTTGGGCTGGGAAAGCATATCACGTCTAATATATGGCCATAGCTGGAGTACTGGGCTCTGGTGATGGTCAGGGTGCATACGAAGAAGATTTGATATCTATTTCCAAGGAATATGCAAAAACACATCGTGTGTAATGGATAGAAAGAAGAACAAAAAGCCTACACACCCCTGTTAAAAATGAAACCAAGATAAATCATGTCAGAGTTTAGGGGAAAACAAGAAAAAAAAAAAAAAAAACTTAGAATAACCTACTAAACCCATTTCCATAAAAGTTGGGATTTTTTTCTAAAATGCAATAAAATCTGTGATTTGTCAAAGTCTCTTGAAACTTTAATTAACTGACAAAATTACAAAGAAAAGATATTCAGCGTTTTCACTGACAAGCTTAATTGTATTTTGTAAATATAAACAAATTTAGAATTTGATGCCTTCAATACACTCAAAAAAAGTTGGGACAGAGGCAAAATAAGACTGAAAAGTTTATAGAATATTCGAGTAACACCATTTTTGGAGGATCAGGTTAATTGGTAACAGGGGAGGGGATCAGGATTGGGCATAAAAGGAGCCTCCACCAAAAGCTCAGTCTGTGCGAGCAAGGATGGGGCGTGAGAGAATTGTCAGTCAGTTCAAAAAGAACATTGCTCAGTGCAAGATTGCAAAGTATTTAGGTCTTTCACCATCTACAGTGCAGAATATTGTGAAAAGATTCAGGGAATCCGGAGAAATGTCATTGCGTAAAGAGAAATCGTCATGCTACTGTGATAAATATAACCACATGGGCTCGGGAGTACTTCGGAAAACCGTTGTCACTTAACACGGTCCGCCGCTGCATCCAGAAATGTGACCCGAAACTCTATTACGCAAGGAGGAAGCCACACATCAACTCTATGCAGAAACGTCGGCGAGTTCTCTGGGCCCGAGCTCATCTCAGATGGACTGAAAGGCAGTGGAAACGTGTGCTGTGGTCAGACGAGTCCATGTTTCAGCTTGTTTTTGGGAAAAACAGACGTCGAGTTCTCCGTGCCAAAGATGAAAAAGACCAACCAGACTGTTATAAGCGAAAGGTGCAAAAACCAGCATCTGTGATGGTATGGGGGTGCATCAGTGCCCACGACATGGGTGACTTGCATATGTGTGAAGGTACCATTGACGCAGAGGCGTATATTGGGATTTTAGAGAGACATATGCTGCCATCAAGGCAACGTCTTTTCCCAGGAAGTCCACGGTTATTTCAGCAGGACAATGCCAGGCCTCATTCTGCACGTGCTACAACAGCGTGGCTTCGTAGACACAGAGTGCGTGTGCTTGACTGGCCTGCCAGCAGTCCACATCTGTCTCCTATGGCGCATCATGAAGAGGAGAATCAGACAATGGCGACCGAGGACTGTTGAGCAGCTGAAGTCTTGTATCAAGCAAGAATGGGCAAAAATTCCACTTGCAAAACTGCAACAATTAGTCTCCTCAGTTCCCAAACCATTAAAAAGTGTCATTAAAAGGAAGGGTATAAAATGTAAATATAATAAATCTTAATAATAAAATCTTCAAAACAAAAGGGGGAAAAAACAGTCATGTCTGATCTTTTCCTGTTTGTTACAGGAACTGATATCCGATATCTATATATACTCAGATAGCCCATACACCTTTTTTTTTTTTTTTTTTTTTTTTTTGCTGATTTTGGCCCGATACCGATATCATCAAACACAGTTTTTCTAGGTTTTTAAAGCAACGCACTTTTGCCTTAGCGGTCCTATTGTATAAACTGCAGATATACTGTATATATTGTGATACAGATCATGTGTATCATAGAAAGTATTGCGATATGATATTTTTGTCACATCGCCCACACTTGCCACTTTTTTTTTTTTTTTTGGGTCCCTCAAGTTTTTTTTATATCCGACCGCCTGCTCCTGCCTGCATGAGAGTAAAAATAATCGCTCGAGTGACATTTAAAAAAATATTTTATACAATACACACCTGTAACAGAGCATTATTAATATCAGAGCGTTTGATCACTTGTCACACCGCTCGATGTTTCTGAGGGAGAAGAACAGAGCGACAGTCTGGCAGTGGGACAGAGATTAACGGAGATTAACGGAGATTAACAGAGAGCTCTGCTTGGTTTGATTGTCCAGCGGTTGTTTTATTTAAGGCCCGGTGTTTTAAATTCGTAACCGATTCAGCCAGGGTCTTAATCCGAGAGAGATTGTTACTGATTTCGGCATTCTTACTCACTCAGGTTTCTGTATGACTGAGATATCTCATGTATGTCTAGAGTTCCCTGCACTTCACGAGGAACCGTCATCACTACGTTCCTGTGTCCTGTTGTAAGTGTGATGAAGGCTTTCTCTGCAATTCTTTTATTTTTGTGCCCGAGTTTCCTCACCAGCCAGCGGGAGGGCATGACCTCATGTCAGAAGAATACGACGCTTTATTGGAAACATTTCCGCAGCCTCATTTCTCAGTCAGCCAGTCAGTTTGATTATAGCTGCTCCATCTGATCAGTGGGCAGATGTGTCGTCGTACTCGTAGTGGTTGGAGTGAGAGTGTGTGTATGTCCGATAATTTGTCTAAAGGGGCTACAATCTTTGTGTGTGTGTGTGTGTGTGTGTGTGTGTGTGTGTGGTTGAGGGAGTGGTCTCAGGCAGCAAGTCTGGGCACGTCTGATTACGACTGGCAAGAGAAGAAAGCCCGCTAATTGTAGAAACTGGCAGCACAGGCGAAGCCTACGTTATGTAAAGTCCAAAATCCCTCCACGTCTACACACACAGAATCTCTATTAGGACCTACTGTTTAGTTTTGGGGCATTCAGTTAAAATGAATATAATATATATATATATATATATATATATATATATATATATATATATATATATATATATATATATATATATATATATATAATAGGCCTAGCGACTTCCCTGCCTTGTTAGATATAATTGCGAGTAATGTATACGTATAATAAAATGAATCTAGGATCTGATATGTTTCTTAGATAATCCATTCCACCATCTCTACCTTATCTGCTTTGTTGTTTAGTTTACCTAAGCCACGTCGTCTCGTCACGTCACTAATCAGATCAGAAGGTAAATGCGATTTAATAAAAGGATGAAAGTCTGTGAAAACTCCGTTCTTTTCTTGATGATCTGCCTTTTCATAAACGCATGTGACTGGATGGGCCGCAACAGAGGATCCGCTACAGCAGCCGATGTTAAGATTCGCTGAACTACAACTACTCGCCCCCCCCCCCCCCCCGCTATATGTTTACCGCTTCTGCTACGATATTTTATCAACTGCTCAGTGAAACATTTAGCTGGGTTGGCTTGTGGTCCAACAGGTTACAACCCGTGTTTTTATTCAATACAGCGATGACAGTGAGGGTATTAAGATAACTCCTGTTTCATTTTATTTATATAAATGTACTCCAGTGATGTCAGCCCCAGGCCACACACCGGTGTGCGGAAAAAAAAACAACAACAACGTTTCCGTTGGTTGTTCTCTGGAACGCATGGTTCAAAAGGTTGGAAAATCGTACTCAAATCGTACCATACAGCGCTGTATTAGCTTGTGTGCTGTATTATTGTGTATTAGTCCCTGCTGGTCCCGATCATAGCTGTTTGTTTGAGCGGCACACAGATGTGCATGTCCAAGAACTTGTGTCTTACTAAAAAGGTGGTGAAGCCAGTCCATCCATCTCTCTCTCTCTCTCTCTCTCTCTCTCTCTCTCTCTCTCTCTCTCTCTCTCGTGGTTCAGAGCGGAGCTTGGAGGTGGCAGGAAAAGGCCTCTTCATTGCTGAGAGAACAGATGCGATGGCAATTAAACCTGACACGGCCATTTAGAGCTTCACACACAATTCTGTGAGGGCCTGATGGCACCTGCGAGCGACACTCAACTCTTGCGAGGACAAAAATGGGCAAGAGAGACACACACACACACACACACACACACACACACACACACACACACATATAGGATAATGGAATTGGAGAGATGTTTTCATGCACGCTGCAGTGCAGCTTAGCCTCAGCACTCACATTACCAAAATGCACCAAAATGACCAAAGTGTGTGTGTGTGTGTGTGTGTGTGTGTGTGTGTGTGTGTGTGTGTGTGTTTTACACTCACTGATGCCCGATTGAATGCTTTGAGCCTGGAGTCTATCCCAGGGAAGGCGTGGGACACCCTGGACGGGGCGCCAACCCATCGCAGGGCACAATCACACCCACGTTAACACACTACGAACAGTTTGGAAACGCCAATCAGCCTACAACACTTCGGGCTTCAGACTGGGGGAGGAAACCTGAGTACCCAGAGGAAACCCCCGAAGCACGGGGAGAACTTCACTCAGGCAGGGCGGAGTCGGGAATTTGAATTATATACTGTTATTATTATTATTATTATTATTATTATACACTAACATATACTTTTTGTATTTTTGTATGTATTATTCACAACACACAGTATGTTCTACACGCTCGCACGTTTTCTAATCACGTTTTAGCGGATTTTTCTCAACACGCATGGATCGACATACTGTATTTGCTCAACATATTCCCATTGGTTCCTGATTTTCATAAACCCTGTATTATGTGCGTGCAAACGAGACAAGGCTCAGCTTAGAAACCAGTCTCTCTCTCTCTCTCTCTCTCTCTCTCTCTCTCTCTCTCTCTCTCTCTCACTCTCTCTCTAACCGTCTTTTCCAATCCTCCTCACGGATTCTGCAAACTGCCAGTAATACATTGCTATTGCAAGAAGCCGCACCTCCTTATTCTTCTCTTAATACTAAAAATAGTTTAGGCGCATTGATGGAGAAAGCCGTTTTTTATCCCTAAATCTGGGCTGAAGAGAGGTTGTGCATGGCGCGGAATTAGACCGTGACAATCTCAAGCACCATCTTCAGTTCAGCAAAATGCTGCAGCGATGCAATAAGCCTTAGCTTCCTCAGCGTGACTGGGGTTTTTATTTATTTTTTATTCTTTTTTTCTGGGATATAGCATCTTAATCTCAAGCGCAGTGCTCGAAAACCTGTCATGTTCCTGCCGTCTTTCATTGTTTTAACATTTCGAAACCTTCGCTTCCAAGCGTGAGGCCTATCTCTGAATATGATGCCAGACTTCATTCCACCAATCATCTCTTATAGATATTTTTTTTTCCCCCCCGTCTCGCTGTATGCGCTGTGCTATCAATAGAAAGTCATCACGGCAGATGATAAGTTTTTATGTCCCACCCCACCCCCACTGATTTATTCAGAACTGCGACGCAATGTTTGGGCCGTAATGATCGCCATCATGCCCGACAGGGACTTTTATTGTTGACGTGACAGCAACAGGCTATTAGGAACACGACCAGAGGGGCCTGTGTGTGTGTGTGTGTGTGTGTGTGTGTGTGTGTGTGTGTGTGTGTGTGTGTGTGTGTGTGTGTTGTTCTCGATTGAAACGAAGATGCTGTTGATTTCAATAAGCGTGTATGAGCGAGAGCAGGAGAGGTGTGGATGCAGGCAGCAAATTAGACAGCGAATGAGTGTGAGTGTGAGTGTGTGTGTGTGTGTGTGTGTGTGTGTGTGTGTGTGTGTGTGTGGATTGGGGCATGTGGAACCAGGTGAATGTGTGGGTTTCAGAGGAGGGTGTTAAAGGAGGGAAGAAGGTGCTAAAGCAGTGAAAGATGTGATTGGGGGGGAACATGAGGAACGTGTTGTGTCATTTCCGTATGCAGCGAGATACTGCTGTTTGATTTGATTTGTTTATTTATTTATTTATTTATTTATTTATTTTTTCTCAGTTCTTACAGATTTAGAGTTTATTTAAAGATCCCAGTACATTGTCTCCGGTGGCGGAGCTTAAATGCAAATCAGCATGGATTTATTGATGCGCACATATGGTCCTCTCCGAAACTATCGGAACGGCAAGGCCAATTCATTTGTTTGGTGCTGTAAAGACATTTGGGGTTGAGATAAAAAAAAGCTTTTGTGTCAGACCGCCCAATTTTTCGGTGAGCAAAAGTATCGGAACGGATCGTCTTAAAGTAAATAACGCTTCCTATTTGGTTGCGATGACTGCATCAAGCCTGCGACTCAGCGGCATCACCAAATTGTTGGTTTCTTCTTTTGTGTTGCTTTTCCAGGCTTTTACCTCAGCTTCTTTCAGCTGTTGTTTGTTTCTCCCTTCAGTCTCCTCCTCAGGAGGTGAAATGCCGATTAATTCGGATGCATCTCTCTATAAATCGCCAGACAACATGTTCCTATAAACTCCTGAATTCATTCTGCTGCTACCATCATGAGTTCCATCATCAATAAAGATTAGTGAGCCCGTTCCAGAAGCAGCCATGCAAGCCCGAGCCATGACGCTACCTCCACCATGTTTCACGGATGAGCTTGTATGTTTTGGATCATTTGGAAAGCAGATCTCCACCCTTTTGGCCTTTCCATCACTTTGGTAGAGGTTAATCTTGGTTCCAGAACTTTTGTGGCTCATCTCTGTATTTCTGATTCTTACTGCTGATGAGTGGTTTGCATCTTGTGGTTTGGCCTTTATAGTTCAGCTCTCAAAGTCTTGTTCAAAAGGTGGATTGTGATACCCTTCACCTCTGCCCTGTCGAGGTTGTCGGTGATGTCACTGACGGTTGGTTTTGGGTTTTTCTTCACGGCTCTCACAATGTTTCCGTCATCAGCTGCTGTTGTTCTCCTTGGCCGACCCTGTTCCATGTCTGGTTGTTAGTACACCAGTGGTCTCTTTTTTTTTATTTCAGGACATTCTAAACCCAATGTTTGTGCAATAGCTCTGATAGATTTTCCCTCTTTTCTCAGCTTCAAAACGGCTTGCTTTTCTCCCATAGACAGCTCTCTGGTCTTCATGTTGGCTTATCCTTTTTTAACAACAAATGCAGTCTTCACAACTCAAATGTCTTCAGTCTACAGCAGAAGCAAATGAAATGGCCCTGCCGTTCCAATAGTTTCAGAGGGGACTGTAGCCTGGCTCTTAGTCCTGTCTTTAAGTCCCAGACTGTTCACAGGAAAGTTAGCGACATTGAGAGTTTATAACTCATTTTAATTTGCGTATGTAGAGTACGAGCTGCTAAACAAATTCTGGAGGTCTCACTATTCGTAGTTAGTTTGTTTTTCTGTTTGTTTATGTTTTTTGTTTGTTCTTCCCCCAGACTGATTTCCTGTCTGTAGCTGTACAGCACTGCCTCTTCATGATGTATTGTAGAGAGTCTTGTTTTGTTTGCTTCTCTGCATATTCTCATCTGCAGGCTTCTCACTAACTCCTGAGTGCACTCCAAAACCCTGGCACTGCTGTGGAGGGTGTGTGCCTGGCTGCCTGGGGCAAATTAGAGCCGCTCCAATGAGAGTGATGAAGGAGAGACTGTGTGTGTGTGTCTCTCTCTCTCTCTCTCTCTCTCTCTCTCTCTCTCTCTCTCTCTCTCTCCGTTCATCATGGTAGCATCACTGTGTTAGTGTTGGTGCTCAGCTGGAAAAAATGTGCATAGCCCACCAAATGCCCCACATCAGGGTGACACACACACACACACACACACACACACACACACACACACACACCCACCCACCCTCGTGTATTCACACACAGCCTTTTTGTTTGGGTCTATACAAGCCTGAAGGCAATGTAGCAACTCATTTACATAGACTGGAGGAACAGACAATATTGTCTTCTCTTCCTTTTTTCTCTTCCTTTTCTCTTCTCTTCCTTTTCTTTTTTCTTTTCTGTTCTTCTCTTCTCTTTCTTTTATATTTTCTTTTCTCTTCTCTTCCTTTCTCTTCTCTTTTTCATATTTTCTCTTCTCTCTCTTGTCTTCCTTTTCTCTTCCTCTTCTCTCTCTTCACTTCCTTTTCTCTTCTCATCTCTTTTCTTCCTTCCTTCTCTACTCTTCCTTTTCTCTTCCTCTTCTCTCTACTCTTCCTTTTCTCTTCTCTTCTCTTTCTTTTCTTCCTTTTCTCTTCCTCTTGTCTCTCTATTCTTCCTTTTCTCTTCCTCTTCTCTCTCTTCTCTTCCTTTTCTCTTCTCTTCTCTTTCTTTTCTTCCTTTTCTCTTCTCTTCTCTTTCTTTTCTTCCTTTTCTCTACTTTTCTCTTCCTCTTGTCTCTCTATTCTTCCTTTTCTCTTCCTCTTCTCTCTCTTCTCTTCCTTTTCTCTTCTCTTCTCTTTCTTTTCTTCCTTTTCTCTTCTCTTCTCTTTCTTTTCTTCCTTTTCTCTACTTTTCTCTTCCTCTTGTCTCTCTATTCTTCCTTTTCTCTTCCTCTTCTCTCTCTTCTCTTCCTTTTCTCTTCTCTTCTCTTTCTTTTCTTCCTTTTCTCTTCTCTTCTCTTTCTTTTCTTCCTTTTCTCTTCCTCTTGTCTCTCTATTCTTCCTTTTCTCTTCCTCTTCTCTCTCTTCTCTTCCTTTCCTGTTTCTCTTCTCTTTTCTTCTCTTCTCTTCCTTTCATATTTTCTCTTCTCTTCTCTTCACACTGCCAGCAAAATAGTCATTTTTTTTAAGATTGCTGATTCACTGTTTAAATGTTTTTTTCTTGTTAACGTCATCTTCAGTCTTTTTTCTGTTTGCTTGCATCTTTTTTTGTAATGGCAGTCATGAAAATAGCTTTAGCTGCTCATCAGATGTGGGAGTCTTTTTTAATGCACAACATTAAATTAACGACTGTGGAGGGTTTTATTATCTGTGGAAGTTTTACCTCTGGCTTTGTGAACATGTTTTACCCTCCAAAATCCTTCAGCAGCACAGCACAAAGATCCTCTTGTAGAAAACACTTGCTTTTAGATGTCTGTTTTGAGCGCGTAGCTGCCGAAAGGAAGCAGTAAATGTAGGTCTATATATAGCCGGTGACTGTTTTTGAAATTCAAAATCCCAACAAATACAGCGCTACAGCGTTCCTCCCTAAAGCCGTGTCCCCAAAACACGCTCGCATGCTGCCTAGGCTAGAACTCCCGAGTGCCGCCGCAAGAGGCGGAGCTTCCTGAATTGACGGGCAACATGACCGCATCGGCTGGATCATTTTTTATTCGACCGTTTTACTTTGAGCAGGATGTGAGCAGCAGCAAATCTTTTCAGAGGAAAGTAGCTAAAACACGCTTAAAAAGTTGCTAGATGATGTCACAGACTAATTTGCATATCAGTTTATTCATCGTGATCATTGGCATATCAAACTACAATTTAGGTTACATGAAGAAGGAAGATTTTCTGAAGACACTGTTTTGTAACGTTTTGACTTAAAAATTCCTGACCCCATTTTTAGCGCACTTGCCTCGCACCTCCAGGGTTGGGGGTTCGAATCCTGCCTCTGCCCTGTGTTCTCCCCATGCTTCGGGGGTTTCCTCCAGGTACCCCGGTTTTCTCCCCCAATCCAAAAACATGTGTTACAGTGCCCTCCACTAATATTGGCCCCCTTGGTAAATATGAGCAAAGAAGGCTGTGGAAAATTGTCCTTACTGTTTAACCTTTTGATCCTTTGTTAAAAAAAAATTCACAAAAATTCTCTGCTCTCATGGATATAAAACAATTACAAACACAACACAGGTTTATCAAAAAAAAGTCTTTGTTAAATATAGGTGTGTAACAATTATCTGCACCCTTTTAGTCAATACTTTGTGCTGCCTCCCTTTGCCAAGATAACAGCTCTGAGTCTTCTCCTATAATGCCTGATGAGGTTGGAGAATACATGGCAAGGGATCTGAGACCATTCCTCCATACAGAATCTCTCCAGATCCTTCAAATTTCGAGGTCCACGCTGGTGGACTCTCCTCTTCAGTTCACCCCACAGGTTTTCTATGGGTTTCGAGTCAGGGGACTGGGATGGCCAGGGCAGGACCTTGATTTTGTGGTCAGTAAACCATTTTTGTGTTGATGTTGATGTATGTTTTGGATCATTGTCCTGCTAGAAGATCCAACCATGGCACATTTGAAGCTTTCTGGCAGAGGCAGTCAGGTTTTCATTTAATATCTGTTGATATTTGATAGAGTCCATGATGCCATGTATCCTAACAAAATGTCCAGGTCCTCTGGCAGAAAAACAGCCCAAAACATTAAAGAGCCACCACCATATTTAACCGTGGGCATGAGGTACTTTTCCATATGGCTACCTCTCTGTGTGCACCAAAACCACCTCTGGTGTTTATTGCCAAAAAGGTCTATGTTGGTTTCATCTGACCATAGAACCCAATCCCATTTGAAGTTCCAGTAGTGTCTGGCAAACTGAAGATGCTTGAGTTTGTTTTTGGATGAGAGTAGAGGCTTTTTTTCTTGAAACCCTTCCAAACAACTTGTGGTGATGTAGGTGACTTCGGATTGTAGTTTTGGAGACTTTCTGACCCCGAGACGCAACTAACTTCTGCAATTCTCCAGCTGTGATCCTTGGAGATTTTTTGGCCACTCGAACCATCCTCTTCAGAGTGTGTTGAGACGATATAGACACACGTCCAATTCCAGGTTTCTTCATAACATTTCCAGTTGACTGGAACTTCTTATTTATTGCCCTGATGGTGGAAATGGGCATTTTCAATGCTTGTGCTATTTTCTTATAGCCACTTCCCATGTTGTGAAGCTCAACAACCTTTTGCCGCACGTCACAGCTATATTCCTTGGTCTTACCCATTGTTATGAATGACTAAGAGAATTTGGCCTGTGTGTTACCTCATATTTATACCCCTGTGAAACAGGAAGTCATGGTTGAACAATTTCCTGTTCCTAGTCACCCAGGTGCACTAAAACCATGTAAAATGTCAATGGGAATATACTTCAAATATATTTTTCTCATAAGAAAAATATATGAGATGCCAATAATTATATATGAGGTGCCAATAATTGTTGCACACCTATATTTAGCAAAGATATATTTTATTGGATAAACCTGTTGTGTTTGCAATTGTTTAGTATCCATGAGAGCAGAGTATTTTTGTGAATTTTTTTTTTTTTTAACAAAAGATCAAAAGGTTAAACAATAAAGACAATTTTCACAGCCTTCTTTGCTCATATTTACCGAGGGGGCCAATATTAGTGGAGGGCTTATTGGCATTTCCAACTTGTCTGTATAGTGTGAATGTGTTTGTGTGATTGCGCCCGGTGATGGATTGGCACCCCGTCCAGGGTGTCCCCAGCCTCATGCCCCGAGTCCCCTGGGATAGGTTCCAGGCTCCCCTGCGACCCTGTGTAGGATAAGCGATACAGAAACTGGATGGATGGATGGATGGATGGTTTTTGCAATCACCAGTAATATGGTTGTTTCCTTTCCCAGATCATTAATGTCTGCAACATTTACTGACACTGATTTCCAAAAAATAATCCCCCAAATCCTCCACAATGTTCAGGTTTTATTTTAATGGCTGCCATGTTCTTGGCTCTGGATCATTTTGGTGCTGATAGATAAGAAACCAGTTTGAGGTTAGGCACCGGCTCTATGTCGGGGGAAAGGCACAGCACACAGGTGGCCACACACACACACACAGAGACATGTTGCCTAGAACTATGTGGATAATTGTTACCTTTTCGGTTGAATACAAGTGGTGTTTATCGACCATTATGTGAGCCCCTGGCAGTTAATGGCTGTAGAGTAACAGTCCAGCCCCACTCTACAGTCTATTTTGAAACCTGTACTCTCTGTGTGAGCTCTCTTTTTCTTTCTTTCATGCTTTCGCTGCCGTTCTCTGTGTGATTCCTCTTCAAGCACCGGATGATGGAGCAGCCGTTTATCTGGTTGCTCTGATGCTAATGGAATATCTTTCTTCTCCCACAAGGAACCAACCTGTTCCCTCAGCAAAGCCAGATTATGCATACTCCATGATACTTCCCTACGTATTTCTGCATACGTGTTGCTTTTTTTTTTATTGTTTGCACTTCTCGGATGGTGTCATCAGACACAAGGGCGAGTCAGGGCTGGTCAGTAATGATTGTAAAGTCATGTGCCAATTCATGTTGTCATGCTTACACCATATCGGAGCATGCAGACCTCCTGCTTTGCGGCCCATCTGCTCTTGTGAGGTGTACGTGATAGGACGAGAGACACAGCCTGATGGTCCTTTCACTCCGTTCTCTACTACTGTGATGAGTGGACCACGTTGTCAAATTGCCACAAACAAGAAGATTTTAATTGTGCATTGTAAGGATGTATGGTTATAACTAACTGATTCATCAATTCAAAAGGATCTACCTTCTTCTGTGAGGAGGTACAACTTTGTTCCAAGTTCAGGAACCTGCTTGTTTCAAGTGAAACGCGGTTCTCCTGAAAGCAGATCAAGGTGGTTCTTCGCAAACTCCAAATAAGATGCTTCCTTCTGAACTTTGATGAAGTTGGTTCTTTTTTGAACTTTAAGTATCTGTTTTCTCCCAAACTCAGAACAAGGTGGTTCCTTCTGAAGTTGGAATGAAGCAGCTTCTACCAAATTTGAAAACACAGTGGCTTCTTACAAACTCTAAACCAGGCCTTTCTTCCAAACTCGGAACAAAGTTATTCCTCCAAAACTCGGAACAAAGCCATTCCTTCTGAACTCGGATCTTAGGCGGTTTCTCCGGAACCCGGAACTAGGCAGCTTCTTCCATCCTTCAACCAAGCCGATGTGGCTTCTCTCAAGCTCAGAACAAAACGGTTTATCCAGAACTGTTAAACAAGACTCTTGAGCTCAGAACAAAACGTTTTCTCCTGAACGCTGATCAAGGCGCCGCCTCCAGAACAAGTAAAACGTGAAGGAGAATTAGTAGAATACTCGTCCATGCTCCATTTTAGGTGACATGGGGTGACCTTGTTGGAACTCATTTCTAATCTCTTGCATAAACTGAATCGGCATTTTAGAATGGTAAGGGGATTAAAAGACAAAGTCCTGGAGAATCCTGCTCTAATCCACACACCCGCTTGATCAAAATGCAGACTCTTTTCTCCTTTCCTCTTATCCATTTATCCCTCTCTCCATCACTCTTCTAGTTATTCTTTTGAGAAGGGCTGGTATATGTGGGAAAGGGACCGGGGCTTGGGAGGCATGAGAGTAGACAAGGAAGGCATTATCCTGCTGGTGGTAGAATGCCAACACGGCTGGAGTTTTTCAGCACTCTGTGTGGTAGTTAGGCAGAACATGGCGGGTGAATCGGACTGTCATTCTTTCTGTCAGTGCGGCAGGTCCCTTTAAATTAAATACCGGAGAGAAACTAAATGCCGGTGTGGCTAATCTCATTCCAAACACCTCTTACAGCCTTTGAGCTTGTATTAGCCAACATAAAAGGGCTATTTTATTCTCCAGTCAGTCATATGGCGATAGCAGGTCCTTGAGGGGAATTTGATAGCTGTTGCTTGAGCCATACAAACAGGCGGCAAAGTGGCTGTGTTGGCTGTCCCTTTCGTGATAATCCCTTATTTTAAAAGAACCTAATTTAAGAAAAACCTCATCAGGTTTTTTTTTTTAAATAGAATATTATAATATACAGTATTTCCTGCTTAGGTGGCAGAGGCTAACCAGAAGTAGAAGCAGTATTTGTCCAGATTACTTCAATATAAAGTTTTCCGCAAATTCAGTGCAATTTTAGCTGAACTCTGTAAGGACATTTCTTCCCAAATAAACCCTGGAGGGCTTGAATGAAGCACCCCTGCATTAGACTGTCACTGAGTACTAATGGGTACCACCAGTTTGCTGAAAAGTGCTCGCTACCTGATATCTTCTCTACGCTATAACTGTGTAGGACATTTTCACCAGTTTGGTGAGAACTCAAAGAGTAGGCTTGACAGACCAATTTCATGGAATGATCCAACTGAAGGGATGGAACAAAAGCAGCGAGGGGCTGAAAGCATGCAATCCAGGCTGCATCCTCATGGAAAAGTGGAGAGGAGGCTGAGAGATGCCGTCGCTCTGTAAAGCTGACCGATTTTTAATGTGCACGGACCCCAGTTTGAATGAAGGCCTGAAAATGGTCATTGTGCCATCACAATTGACAGTGGGCCCAAAACATAACTAGGAAAAGCGTCCTGTTTGTAAAAACAATAATGCTCAGGGATGTGAAGGGCAGCGTTGCCGAGCAGATCAGCTGTGCTGGACACCGCCATGTATTAATCAATGATGGCTGGACTGGAGCTATTCCCAGTTGAGCGATAGAAACAAAGAAACACTGCCAAATGCAATTTCAGCTTTGAATGAAATCATTAGTTTGAAGATAGGTGCACCAAAAAGCCCCGAACTGTTTTACAAAAATCTCTCCATCTCTCTGTGCCTGCTTGCACCCGAGCTCAGTCTGAATTTGAGCTTTTCATGAAATCTTAAACTCCTTGCTTTACTCTTGTAAGAACATTGTGTTCTTTCTTTAATCACTATGATACCAAACCAGACAGATTGTTTTAATTCTGAGAACGATATCCACAAGGTTGAGTGAAGTGAACTATTGTTTAAAGGAGCATGTGTTTTTAAAACTCCGTAGCTGCTGGGAATTTAGCATGTCGCTCTTGGAGCTCCTGTGTTCATATGCATGATCATACAACCCCAATTCCAAAAAAGTTGCGACGCTGTGTAAAATGTAAATAAAAACAGAATGCAATGATTTGCAAGTCTCATAAACCCATACGTTATTCACGATAGAGCACAGAAAACATATCAAATGTTTAAACTGAGGAAATGTACCATTTTAAGGAAAAAATAAGGTCATTTTTAATTTGATGGCAGCAACACGTCTCAAAAAAAGTTGGGACGGGGCCGTGTTTACCCCTGTGTAGCATCCCCTCTTCTTTTAACAACAGTCCGTATACGTCTGGGAACTGAGGAGACCGGCTGCTGGAGTTTTGGGAGAGGAATGTTGTCTCATTCGTGTCTGATACAGGATTCTAGCTGCTCAACAGTCCTGGGTCGTCTTTGTCGTGTTTTTCGTTTCATGATTTCATAAACATTCATCAAATGTTTTCAGTTGGTGAAAGGTCTGGACTGCAGGCAGGCCAGTTCAGCACCCAGACTCTTCTACTACGATGCCATGCTGTTGTAATAGATGCAGGATGTGGTTTAGCATTGTCTTGCTGAAATATACAAGGCCTTCCCTGAAAAAGACGACGTCTGGATGGAAGCATATGTTGCTCTAAAACCTGTATATACCTTTCAGCATTGATGGAGCCTTTCTGGATCATGTTCACATACGGCTTCTTCTTTGCATGATGGAGCTTTAACCAGCATTTGTGGATGGCACGGCAAACTGTGTTCACAGACAATGAGTTCTGGAGGTGTTTCTGAGCCCATGCAGTGATTTCCATTACAGAATCAGGCCTGTTTTTAATGCAGTGCCGCCCGAGGGCCCGAAGATCACAGGCATGCAATATTGATTTTCGCCCTTGTCCCTTGCGCACAGAGATTTCTCCAGATTCTCAGAATCTTTTGATGATATTATGTACTGGAGATGATGAGCTATTCATAGTCTTCACAATTTTACGTTGAGGAACATTATTCTGAAATTGTTCCTCAATTTGTAGACGCAGTTTTATACAGATCGGTGAACCTCTGCCCATCTTTACTTCTGAGATACTCCGCCTCTCTAAGATACTCTTTTTATACCCAATCATGTTACTGACCTGTTGCCAATTAACCTCCAGCTGTTTCTTTTTAGTAACACTTACTTCCCCAGCCTTTTTAAACATTCGATATGTTTTCTATGTTCTACTGTGAATAACATACGGGTTTATGAGATTTGCAAATCATTGCACTCTGTTTTTATTTACATTTTACACAGCGTCCCAACGCTTTTTTGAATTGGGGTTGTAAGTGCCTCCCTAATTCCTCTCTATAAATACAACGAGGCCCTGAGAAAATCCCACTCTCATTTCTCCTCTTGCATATACAGAAGTAGCAGGATCCGAGAGGCCGCCGTCACTTGCCTGTCTTGCATTATCTACTGCCGCGCCTCCATTGCGTGGCCCGCAGGCAATTCTGAGAGGAAACTGATGTGCCTCTCCTATGGAGTCATCAGTCGCTTGACTCTGAAGTAGATAGAGTTCAGCTCCCCACTGAAGTTGAGCCATCTTCTTTGTAGACATTCTGTATACACACTAATGTGCACACACACACACACACACACTTCTCCTCTCCTACTCACACAAACCTTTTGTTTCTCGCTCCCACAGACACGTACATGTACACACATACATTTCTGATGTTAGACAGGGTACTTGGACTGCGAGCTGCATTTAAATGGTGGGTCTGGCAGTGTTTCACTTTGCTGTGAGGCGGCTGTCAGTGTCCTGTTAGCAGAGCTGTTTTTCTCAGGATGGATGAAGTCAAATCTCTGCTTTGCAGGTGAGATTCTTGTCTCTGTGGAGGTGGAGAGTGCGACACCGGGCTTTGCTTTATCAGGAATAAACAGACCGGCTGACTGTGTTGGGAGACTTCAGAAGTGGCTTAGAGAACCACTGGTCAAGAGCTACATATTTTGGTAATCAGTGTTTCTACTCAATACGACACCAATCGGACAAATCAGAAAGGTTTGGCTTTTTCCGGACTGTTCCTGATTCTCTTTTGCAATCTCTCTCAATTCACTCCATTCACCCATATCAAAGAATGAAAGTATTGAACGTAACTTTTCAAGAAACGAACAAAAATATACAATGAGAGAAGAAAAACACTCTGAAAAAAAAAAAAAAAAAATGATGACCTCTGTGGCCTTCAAAGAAACATCATTCTCTGATAACGGTTTTCTAAGCTTCCTTTTCGCTAATCATGGTTTATGAACGCGCTGCCAGAGTTTTCGTTTACCATTCTGGCACAAACCTCTCGTGTGGGCGGAGCTTAACCGCGATTTAGTCTTATTGGCTAGTGAGATTTGGATTCGACAGCTCCCTGACCTGGAAGTAGAGACTTCAGTGGAAATGACTTACTTACTTACTTAGTCAGTATATTAGTTCGTAATTAATATTTGAGGTTCGGGTAGTCTCATACGAGATGATCTCTCAGGAGCGGCACGGCGCGTCGTCGTCGTCTTCTTCATCATCATCATCGTCCTCATGTACGATGGGGGATTCCACTCTAAGCTGCGCCGATGTTCTCCTGACCTTATTCAAATCGAGATCCCTTCGCGAACACAGCTGCTGTGAGCCACTTCTCCAGAGATCCTTCACGACAAGAACGCCGTATTCCGGGGATCTCGATTTTGAGCTGGACACTCAAGCTGTTGATCCGAATCTCACTACCCAATGAGAGTAAATCGCTGTTGAGCCCCGCCCACGCGAGAGGTTTGTGCCAGAATGGCGAACGTAAACTTGTGGAGCGTAAACGAAAACTCCGGCAGCGCGTTCATGAACCGTGATTAGCAAAAAGGAAGGAGTGTTTTTCTTCTTTCTCATTGTATATTTTGGTTCGATACTTGAACAGTTACGTTCAATACTTTTGGCACGAATTTAATTCCATACTATATCATCTTCAACAAGAATTTAAATTTGGCAACAAACGTAATCCAATCTGTGTCACTGTTAAACCGTTATGGAAACTATTTAACGCACATCTTCTAGCTGTTTAGCTAGTGTAAGCATGCAGTGTTGGATAGGGGTGTAACGATACACTCTGGTCACAGTTCGATTCAATTCACAATACTGGGTTCATGATTCGATATTCTCAGAATATTTTTAACAAAATTTGAATGAAGAAAAATTGACTGAAAATACACCTTTTTTTAATTTCTGAATCATAAACATTAAACTTTTGTCTAGATAGATAGATAGATTGATTGATTGATTGATTGATTGATTGATTGATTGATTGATACAGCAGCAATCCAAAAAGTAGAGTGTGCAAAGACGATTATTAAAAATAAAAAATAAACAGATTCAATAAAGAAATATATAAAACATAGTACTGGATATAGTGAGTATAGCGTTATTATTATATACAGTCCTTTCCTGAGTAAATGTGAAAAGTGTCGGTGCAAATACTGGAGGATTTACAGTATAAAAGTGCAAAGTGAATATAGGCTTAAACTGTGAATAAATACAAATTGCTATGAACGGAGGTTTATTAATGTAAACAAAATGCACCACCATATTTTAAAAAAATAAATAAATAATGGGTATGTACAATTATATTAATGAGAAGAAACGTATTGAGCTCCGTAGCAGCACCTGAGGTGTCATTTCAGCCAGACATAGAGCTCCAAAGTCGGCTAAAATGCCCGCTGCCTTTTTCTCGGGCACTGTAGATCACGGAGGTGCATGGCTGGTGTCGTTTGAAGGCTACTGAACAGTTAACAGTTATAATGTGGTCGTGTAACTGTTAATGTATAACACTTGTTGGTCTCCAGAACGATCAGGCTTGTAAGTGCAGATTCCCGGTAATTGCGCAGCCTCTCCAGAAGAACGCGATAATGTGACCAGTGTGCACTCTGTATATTTTAACTTTGTGCCGATTTCCACGACCATTTTTGCATCGCGATGTGTCGCGTGACGATGTATTTTTTTTTTTACACCCCTACTGTTTTGGACGTCCATAGTAGGAAAGGCCTGTGCAGCTGCTGAATGTCAATATCTGAATAACGATGAGGCTGTAGTTAGGAGCAGGGTGGAACCAGGAATCCATCACCACGTGCTGTGTATAATCAGGTGAGGAGCTGCAGTTATGTTAGTATTTAAGAGTTGTTCAATTTTTGTCCTGATCACGTGTGTGTGTGTGTGTGTGGGAAAGAGGAAAGAGACAGACTATGTGTCTTTTATTTAAGAACATTTATCTCTAGTGTGCCTTTGTTAATGATGCCGCGTTAGCGTTTGTGTAAACAGAAATTCTCATCTACTAATCCGGATATAAGCAGCTAAGCATGGTTTTGGAAACGAACCCAGCAGCAGAACGGGGGGGGGTGAGGACGGGGCGTGTGTGTTTGTGTGTTTGTGTGTGTGTGTGTGTGTGTGTGTGATATTGATGTTCATGCCTCAGCTGTGATTGGATAGGAGCTTTACCGCCCGTCCTAGATTACGCTTTGATTGCTGAAAGAATTCACGTTTCTAACGACGTCGAAGGATCGAGTTTAAATAATAAAGGAGGGCAAAGTCTGAAGTGTTAATCTGGGTGAACGTTCGGAATTTGCTACACTTTTAGAAACGTGGATATTTTTGAATTCGCTGTGTGCTGCGAATGAGTGTTTCCCACAAGGCAGAACTTTATTAATAAACATTACATTTTGATCTAGATTTCACATCCTGCTTCTTTTTATGCACGCATTTCCCTTTTGGGACCTAGGTCTGTCGGGTTTAACGTGTTTGCGTGTGTATTTGTGTCTAAGTCAGCACGGAACGTACTCAAGACACACTTACGTTATGTACTTTTCAGTACCAGACGTTAACAGGGCAGTCAGGAAGGAGGGAGCACGAGCTCCGAACACAGCTGTGGGTGTACCTTAGACAGGAAATACCATAACTCTGTCTGACTTACCTTTCTTTACTGAGTCTCAGTAAAGTTCAGGACATGGGATTATACATACATACGGTACGGTATGTAACATATTTATTGTATGTATGTGTGTATGTACGTATCTGCATGTATGCTGTATATAATAAGAGATTTCTACATCTAATCCTAAATCTAAGCTTAAGCTTAAGCTCAGTAACCACAGAGAAATGGTTTTATGCTTTCAGCTTTGAAGAAGAAGCACGCAGGATTTATTAAAAAGCACTTTGCGTTGTCAGGAATATCTTGCCGATCCTGACAAGGTAGGTTGTTTGGTTTTCACACTATTCACGCTTAGTGGAAATACCTTGAATATACCCAAACTGACCCAGTGTTTCCTATTATAAGATTACACCATTATAAGGCTCACCATTATCTGCCAAGAAAAGAAGACAACTTGAAATGACTAACAAAAATCTAGAAATAGGTTCCATAATCTTACATTCGATTTAGTGTAATCTTATAATACTGAATAAACTACTAAATAAAATTCAAGCTATTTCCACTTGCTAAGATGTCCTTTTTTTTTTTTTTTCTGCAGTGCGTAGCTCTAAGCTCTGGTTGCTATTTAATCAGCATTATTCATGGGTACAGATTATCTTTGCTGAATCCTTCCTTCTCTTTTTCTCCTCCTAACTGAAACATTTTCATCTCCTGCCTGTCACGTGACCACAAATCCATCTCGAGAAATTAACATTAAAAGCATAGTAACTGGCAGCGAAAGTCTGTCCAGCTACTAATTCATGCTTGGGACTCGTGAAAACGTGTGACTGGAATTATTTCTCCGCTCTTAATCCTCTGTAATCAGAGCGCACCCGAGAACTATTTGTTAGCGGGGGAATCGTTCTCCTTGGCACGCTTTTAGTGCCTCCAAGTCTCCAAATGAGTATAGCCATGCTGGTTCGTGTACAGGCATTCCGATGAATCCCGTTTTCGTTCTCTTTTTCTATTATCCTCCCATCTCGAGAACCCTGCCAAGATTTCACGACCACCTCCCTGCTGTGCCAGTTGTTCTTGTTCCCAGGGAGATTCCGGTTCACACTGGTCGCTATGGGAAGTCGGATAGACGAGCAGTGTCTATAACGTTTCCCCATACGGATCCCGCAGAGGATCCCGCTTCCCGTGCGCTCCGTGGAACTGTTCCACCTCCATAACTCGGGTCTTGCGTGGGAAGCAGCTCTGCACGGGTGAATCATGAGCGGCAGCCCGGAATACGGCGCTCTTGTCGTGAAGGATCTCTGGAGAAGTGGCTCACAGCAGCTGTGTTCGCGAAGGGATCTCGATTCGAATAAGGTCAGGAGAACATCTGAGATGAGCTTAGAGTGGAATCCCCCATCGTACCGTGCCTCTGTGAATCACCTGAGATGAAAATAAGCACACTCCTAGCTGTGAGCTATGAAATTCATCATAACGCCGCCCGGAGAGAATTAGTGGAGGACCTGCAGGTTCTTTTAACTAATCTGAAATGAATTTGTAAGAGCACGACACAAAGCAGGAGATGAGCAGACGCTGGTCGGACAGAGACTCCTGTCTTTTAACACAGCACTTAAATAGCTGCTTGCGATTCAGGTAGGCACTTGCCAGCGATGCGGTCACTGCGCAGATGCTCTCATCAGCGAGAAAATTGCTTTACAAATGGTATCACAGCAGCCGAGACACAATCCTCTGTTAAGGCAGTGACCTGGCTGTGAGTCAAAAAAACGCTGCCTTTTTTAAATTTTTTTTTTTTATTTCAAGCTATAGCTTTCATTAAAAAAAATAAATAAATAAATAAAAACATTTTACACTGACTGGCTGGGCCACATTTATTTGTAGGGCGGCTGCTGTATAAAAAACCCAAATATAATTGATAGTATTTTTATCCATTGTTAAGGAATCCAAAAGATTGATGGTGCCAAAAATCCTCCTGAGCTCGTGATCAATTTTAGAAAGTTTTTTTAATGAATTTATTTATTTATTTTTATGGCCGACGTGCACGAGAAGCCTTATAATGGCATATTTATATAATGTTTATTATAAATAGTTTATTATGATTATTATTATTATTATTATTATTATTGGCCATGTTGTTGGTTTTGGGTAAGAGTGCGCGAGCTTATGCGTAGCTGAGCAACTTTCGGAGACTGAAGAGGACCGGAGCTGTAAATCTGCAGACATGTAGGTCACGAGACTACTAGGTTATTGGAGATCGAAGCTTTTGTGCGTCTGTGTCATTTTTTATCCTTATAATTGGGAAGTTTTGTGCTACAGCGTGCCAGTTTGGTTTGTTTGCTCAGGACATTGTGCTGAAGTGTGTGTGTGTGTGTGTGTGTGTGTGTGTGTGTGTGTTGTGTGTGTGTGTGTGCACGCACTGGCCAAGCAGATGAAATTATAGTTAGACTCTTTGCCCAGAAAAGCAGAATACATCCCGTGATTAATATTATAGCCTTCATCATCAACCTATAATCAATCAAGAACTATTATTGTTTTATCCTGTATGATGATGATGATGATGATAATGCCTACTCGTAATCACAAGCCCAGTTGTTGCTTATTATTATGTACATGCTTTCGATTTACAAAAAAACAAAAACCCCTGTGCCGTGTGGGTGTTCGAGCTTTGATTTTGCTCTAATTGGCCTTCGTGTTTGCCTCTGGTTATACGGATATAACTAATTAGGCTCAAGAGTGATAATTAAAATGATATAGCATGGCCCATGAAAGCCATGTATTTAGCCGGAGCAATTAGGGAATTAATCACCTGCGAAGACCCTTCATCATGCTACACGTCGCATTTTGCAAAGCATGTATGCGCGTGTAGGACGGAAAAGAGGATTTACAAAAGTGCGAGTGTGGAAACCTTTTGAAGCTCCGGAGCACGCGTTCCATCAGGGTCTTCAGAAGCTGAACGCTAATCTAAGTTAGCGCTGTTCCCCTGGCAGTTAAGCGCTAAACCCCTGCCGAGGCATCCTTCTTGTTTCCCCTCCGCACACGTTAAAGTTTCATACCTAAGACACACCCACGCCTCTTACTTAGAGAGCCGTATTCCGATGTATAAGACGACTGCTTCTACTAAATCCCTCCCAGCTCCCTGCATTAAGCCTTAGATAAATCAGTACTGAGAGAGGAAATCTCTCTATTACTCCAATTACAGGCTGTACATCTCTGTTCACTCGGCTCGAAAGACATAGAAATAGTGTCTCTGATGTGTGAAATGTGTGCATGCCTCTCTCTCTCTCTCTCTCTCTCTCTCTCTCTCTCTCTCTCTGTATTGCTGTATATCTGTCTTGTAACTGTCTTCTCAGTACAAACTTTCCCTTGGACATTATTACAGTTAATTACACCATCATACCTGAGGTTCTAACTAGAAGTCCCACAGCAATCAATATACGGTTAAAGTCTGAGAAGAGCCCCACACATGCTCAAACTCACCTTAGATACACAAATTTATAATGCAGATACACAACCAAACACCTACAGCGGTTGCTAAATGTGTTCCTTAAGCTCTGGCATTGCAGGACTTGGAGATTTTCTCTGTGGAATCTAGCAGCAATTACATCCTGATAGGAAACACATTCATCTTGTAATAACATCTAGCGTATGCTAATTGATGATGGGGTAAAGAAGGCTTTGGGTATTAATCGGTCATGTGCGGAATGAGAAGGGTGATGCGCAGTGAAATTACATTAGCATAGACTCTCATTTGTAGACTCCTTGAACTCTTTGCAGCCCTGAAGTTTCGGGCAAAGTGTTGATGGTGGACCACTCGGAGTCCGAGTTCGTTCTTTCAATCTCTTTCCCTGAGGTGTCTCGCCCGGGCTCAATGCCTTCAGGGTGTCCATTCTTAAAATATGTACTATATGGGGCAGCGCATAACGGTGAACGTGGGGATCGTATTGCGTAAGTCCCGCCCCCCTCAGTAAAAAGAGCCAGTCGCCTGGTTGGTTAAGAGGTTAGCAGAAAATGCCTGGCCTATCAGATTCTCACACTGACTCTATCAGTGGACAAGAGGGCAACGCCCACCCACCCCGCCTTTCAAAGATTACACAAATTTCAATATAAGGTTTCGTTTTCGGCATCCACATAATCTAATCTGCAATTACCAAACGTTATAAAGTGGATTACCCATCCATCCATTTTCTGTAACACTTATCCTACACAGGGTTGGGGGGAGCCTGGAGCCTATCCCAGGTAACTTGGGGCACGAGGCGAGGGACACCCTGGACGGGGTGCCAACCCATCACAGGACACAATTGCGCACACACACTCACACACTACGAACAGTTTTGAAATGCTAATCAGCCTACAACACGTCTTTGGACTAGGGAGGAAACCGAAGTACAGGGAGAGCATGCAAACTCACAGGGCGGAGGCGGGAATCGAACCCCCAACCCCCGGAGGTGTGAGGCAGGCAAATGTTTAAGCCGAGCGTAACAGCAACGCCAGCGGTCTCAATAAAAACACATAACACAATGATACCAAGAGCTAGCGCTGTACATTCATGCAGCCAATCAGTGACAGTCTTGCCAGGTGATTATACGGAGTGACACGCCCCCTACATAGGAGCTTAATATGGGCTATAATTTGTTTTAGCCGTTTCGGTGACGTTTCCATAATACATCATCGGCAGTCGCATTACGCACTCAGCGGTGGGTGTAATGAACCAGGGGGATTATTTATTTTCCCCTTAAAATGCATTTGGAGGAGAAAATACAAGTCGATAGATTGGACACACATTGTCTAATCAAAGTGCGAATCACACAAGGTTTAGTGGGGTTTTTTTTGTTTTTTTGGTTCGGACAAAAGGGTTTCATCGATTCTATTGACCATGTTTACTATTCAAAGGAAACGTAGCATGAACCCAAATTAGTCAGGCTTATGTCCATATTGGTATATCATGTAACTGTGCAACAACCTGATCAAATCGTGAGAAAAGAACCACTAGTAAGGTTTCAGACATTTTTAGGCAGATTGATTGCATTAACCGCTGTGGCTCCTTTCCCAACGATCTTCGCAGGCAGGCAGCCAAGGCAAGGTTAGAAAGTAGTCTAAATAAAATCATTTCCATTTGTTTTCTTAAAGTAGAGTTGTCAAAGTATTTTACTGGCAGGTCAAGACCTGCGTTTCCATCACTTTGGGCTTTTCTCCAGAATTCAGTCATAGCAAGATTCAACAGGTTTTCCCAGGCTGCCAAACAAATATGATTTTTCATGTGGAAGACTACATTATTATCTATGGCATGTCCATCAGTTTCAGGTATATGGGTAGATAGGAGATCTCGGAGCGTTGCCAAGATGGCTGCCAAATGGACAGACCCGGAGAGCAGGATGCAGAGAGCTGAAGCACAAGACTCAATTCCAAGAAGAATTTAGAGTCCTAGGGTTGATTCAGGATTGAATCAGCGATTCTCATTCAGGCCTGCTGTCTAGAATCGAAAGTGCATGTGATGGGTTTGTGTGTGTGTGTGTGTGTGCACTTGTGCATATAAAGCTAGATTTGCACTGTGTATAGCACCTGCCTGCTTCTAAAGCAGCAATGCAATGGAGTCGGAAAATGGAATTGGACAGAGCCTGACCTTGGATCTCGGTGCTGATGGTGCAAGTGTTAAATCGGGGCCGATGTGTGCACCACAGCCCAGCCGAGCCTGCCGGGAGCGGGTGTAATTATCAACAGAAGGCTGCCGAGATAAAGATTTTGGAATGAGAGAGGGACTGGCAGCCTGTTCCGCTATCTGAGCCGGGCTGTGAGGAATGGCAGTGGGCGAGAGACGCTAGCAAAATGGTGCCAACAAAAGCCTGGCTTTGATGTCATCCATGCCTGTCTAAGCCGTGACAAAATGTCACCTTGTACACAAGGCACGAAAGCACAGCCACCGAAGGGGGATGGCGTATTTGTGCATGCGTGTGTGATATACGTTCTACTATCCACCGTCTACACCCCTACGTATTTAACTTCAGAATTACATCTGGTGCTTGTAGATGGACAAAGGTAGTTTGTGATTCTATCAGAAGGCTAATTTCCCCTCACTCTCTGGCTGCCACTTTGCCATATGCCATGCAAGCAGGTGGCTAGTAAGAGCTGTTGATAATAGCCTAAGCCCTAAGTCCAACCAGACAACCAGATGTCCTGAGGTGATGGAAAATACCTCCCAGCTTTCAATGTTTCACTAATACCATGGTCCATTTTTTAAGGATTACAGTCCGTACATGAGCACAATACCAACAGCAGCATGAAAACCTGGCACGCCGTCTTATATACAACCATCTAAGGAATCAGTGTTCTTCAGTGACAGTGTGCTGCTGGACCAGAGAGTAATAAGGTTGTAGAAGTGATGTAGAAGCAGCATCTGGCTCCAGAGTACTGTCTGACCGCTCGGTGATCACCTCGCAGATTTCAAACTTAATTAATCTACCTGTCTGCATGTCAGACACCTGTATCGGTCGGTTGGTCTGCTGAGAGAGGGGGCTGGGGAGGAAGACAGTGAGAATGGAGTGGAAGTGGAGAGTACAAGCCTTGCCCCAGAGCGCAATCGAGGATCAAATGTCACTCCAGTTACACTTACAGTTTGTGGAATTTGGATTGTGAAGCATTTTTTACTGAATAGATTATCACCCGGGCCCATGTGGTCGCTCTCTAATTCCTGCTTTCCAGCAGAAAAGTATGGAGCAGGTGCACTGAAGATAAATGCACTTCTACAAATTGCTGGCCTAAACGAATGGTGTGACGCGGCAACGATTGCAGCATAAGAGAAACGCTTGCAATATCACTGATGTTGCAGAAGCGCAACAGACTCTGACCCCTTTGTTGCGGAAGAAGGCGCTATTGTTAGTGTAGTGGCCCGCGAGTGGAGAAGTGCTGAGGGCAGGGAAATTACCCTCCTGCCGACGTTCGGCCATGCAGATGAGGGACAGTCGCGGGCCTGTGCAGAATGGCTGATGACTTTCTGCTCATTTACAACTGTGACATTTCATGGAGGGTGGTGTTCAAACGACGGCTGGCTTCTGCGCTGACATAAAAAATAGCAGATGTATGCATGTTGATCTTGAGGAAAAAGGTCAGCGCTGTCTCAGTGGACCTAATCACCCGCTAGTCCTTTCTCAATGAGTGTCTCTCCTCTGTACACCGCTTTAACGAGAGAGAGAGAGAGAGAGAGAGAGAGAGAGGGAGAAGATGAGTGTATCTGAATGCATGTTACTTCGAATGAACCACCTGCCACACTGGGCGAATATCTTAGCCAGACAACAATGTTTTTGCTTGCCTCATTAGTTTTCAGTCCCTCTTAACCGACTGTAGAGGGATGTGTGTGTGTGTGTGTGTGTGTTGAGCTTTTTTCCTTGTTCCTGAGGCACTGTTGCTTTGCTCTGCCTGTTTCCCCTCTTCCTCTGTCTGCCTCCTTCTCTCTTTTTCTCTCCGTCTCTCTCACAGCTAGATAAAGCCCTCATTAGCTTAGATGGCGGCTGCAGGAATTAGCCAAGTGCCAGAGTCAGAGCTTCTCCTCTGGCTCCATCACACTCGGATAATGGTGTTTGTTTAGCTATTACACAGACGGCGGTTAGCTCGGGGACTCTGGGCCGCTGGACACACCGAAGCGTGATAGATGTGGCGAGACAGACACGTGGCTTAATCCCAAACACAGTTAAGACTTTGGATAGCCTGTTTGAATCAGACGGACATGCTAAGTATATTGTTTTGTTTCTGTAGCAGAAATTTTGGTTGTCTTCAACAATAACCCTGTCACGGATGAAATTTTCATCACCCAAGAGATGCCTGTGTCCTAGCAGTTACTCACTGTTCTATCAACCCAGTGCCCGTACTCCGTCTGCTTTAGCTTTGTCCATTCCTGAGTTGGCCTGGTTCAAGTAAGGCCAGGCTCATACCTGATGCATGATTACACAACAGCTATGCAAGTAGCATTGTTCACATACTCTACTGCACA
The DNA here is from genome assembly GCA_023630585.1 of Cranoglanis bouderius. Lineage (NCBI taxonomy): Eukaryota > Metazoa > Chordata > Actinopteri > Siluriformes > Cranoglanididae > Cranoglanis > Cranoglanis bouderius. Next base: position 13,905,417 of record CM042571.1, on the reverse strand, counting down.
TCTGGAGGATTAAAAGCTTTGTCCACTAGGGGGCAAGTGTTAGTCAAAACCTGCATCGGAATACACTTCTTTAGCCAGCATCGGAATGCTTTCTCTGATTTTGCGAACATGTCGAACACTTCAGACGGAGAAGGTTGAAGAGGATACGTCGTTGTTGGTGCTGTTGTTGTTGTTCTTTCAGGGGTCGCCACAGCACATCATTGGTCCTCATGTTCGATTTGGCCCATGTTTTATGGTGGATGCCCTTCTTGATGCAACTCTCCCAGCACCGAGAGTTGGTTCCCCGCCCAGAAATCGAACCCACCTGGGTCGTGGCGGTGAGAGTACGGGATCCTTAACCGATGGACCACCAGGGACCACAGGATATATCTGTGTGTATCTTGAGGAAATGGCAGAAAAGCAGAAGTGATGCTAATGTAGATGGTATGACCCCGAGCACCATCAATGTGCCAAACGAATACAGGATACACATGGCAGCCATCTTGCGTATGCACGTTTAAAAGCAAGAATAACCTAAGAACTACTCGGTGACCCCCTCGTCTACTTTTATGTGCCTAAATAACGACGTGATCTGTTTTAATTTGGAGAGGGATATAAACCTTACTTTAGTCAGTCAGCAAAGAGAATAAGAGATTGTAATCGTTAGGCTTTTAAGCAGCAAAGCGCTCGCATAAGTATTGTTCTCAGCCCCGGAAGGCAGGACCACGAGGCTGAAGATAAGTGCAGGCTTTTGAAAGCGACGTTTCATCAGGAGTAGATCAGTATTCCCCTTGAAGCTGTGGTGACAAAGCAGTAAAATGGTACTGTATTACCACTCGCGGCATGGCTCATTGGTTCTCACGAGTGCCAAGTGCAATCATTAAAGCCAGTAAGGTGTGTAATAGATTTCTTCCATGACTTCTTAATTGTATGGAGAGCATGAGGAAGTGTTAAGGAGTGCCGGGGAGGAGAGGGTGGAAGCAGAGGAGGGAGAGGGAGAACTTTTGCATCCTGTGTGGTCCCGGAGTTTAATCCTGGGCCAGCTGTAGCACTAGCTCGCACATGCCGCACACACATGAACAAAAAAAAATAAAAAATAGGAGTGCAGAAGTGCACACTCGGAGTGCCTGTCGAGAGCAAGCTCATCCAGAATGCAGAGGATCAGCAATACTCAGAAGATTATCTAAACACGCAGAGCTGTGCGTGTGGGGTTTGTCTATATGCTTGTGTGTTCTGCTTCACTTCACAGCTGTTCCAGAGGGGTGCAAATATGGAAAGAGCGGCAGGGCTATAAACAGACAAATGGGCTAGCAAATCCAGCAGTAATGAATACACTCTGCCATGAGATAGGAAGTCTAGGTAGAAATGATGGGCCTGACAGAGAACACACACACACACACACAAACACACACACACCCCGACAAAGTGGTGATGGATATACATGCATCCCTGAGCACGCACACGTCATTACAGTACACACCTCGCCTCCTGGTGCAGACTTGCCCATGGTAGTGCACTGAGATGAAGAGAAGATGCAGCTGAGATGCTCGTGCATGAATCCTTTGTAGACGGAGTGTTCTTGCATGAGTGGCCTCTCTAGGGGAAGTGTGCATGGGTAGCAGCTGGCTTGATGCTGGCCCGGTTGCCTCGGCGAGCCGCTCCCCCGACTGCCTCACTCAGTCAAATTGAAATAAATGAAGTGCCAGTCCCGACAGTGGGGTAATTGTTCATATGGAAATTGGATTGCTGTTGTCTTGCAAGCTTTTCCAAACTATCTCTGAGGCCAGAACCCCCCCACCACCACCACCACCACCAACCTCCCACCCCCCAGCCCATCAGCAAAGGGAGCCTGCTCGGGGCACGGTGAACGAGTTTAATACCTGCTTTTCATTGTCTACAAATAACAAGGTGCTCATTATCTTTACAGCATCCACTAAGTAGTTGTCGCTGCTGCCCCGTCCTTGTGCGCCGTTCACCCTCTCTGTCATCTCTCACGTCCACTTTTTATCAGCCATTAGCCGACTGCCAAAACATGACTGATCGAGATAATCAATCAGATAGAGAAATTGCCACTTGGCAAATGATCCCCCTTCTCCTTCACCCCACGGCCAGTGGTTTAAGACTAAGGATAATTTAATAGCTCTCATTTGTGAGCATGTGTGTGTGCGTGTGTGTGTGTGTGTGTGTGTGTGTGTGTTTAACAGCATAATATGACGTCCTCAGCTGTTATTAGGAAGATGGCAATCCACAAAGTTGAAAGCAGCCTCTAAGTGCATTAGTGGCCAGTGGGAAAAAAAAAGAAAGCATCCATTACACTTGTACACAGTGCGTCCATGAATACGAAACGATATCCTGTTAACCATTATCCGAATTACAAATTTGCCAGGCGGTCTTAGCGTCGTCGAGGCTTCTCTCCAGGGCACCGGCTCAGCTGAATTCTCAATGCGTGCAAGTTTGGGTTTGCTGTTTGTATCTCTACCTTGAAGCTGACAGAGTCAGGGTCCCGTGAACTCATTTCCATTGTAATGCCTCCGAACTGGCTCCGCACAACCGCGGTCCCTCGGAGACTCTGAATGCTACACTGAGCATGTGCTAGTTTGCCTCCACAACGCTGATAGGTCTGGACTTTTTCATGCGAGTCAACCGCAGGGCAAGTCCTGATCTGCCTCTTCCGAACAGACTGCTCGCTGGCCTCCAGAGGAACATTTAAGTCCTCTCACATGCCCACACACATATATTACTACGCATCGTCTTACTCTGCCTTACCTTTGGAGGCCTTCCACTCGAGACCGGGTTATGTAGAGCCCCCATGGAGCTCGATATGAAGAGATTTTTCTTTATAAAGCAATCTGGTCGAGCTCTGGAGATGGGTATATGTATAGCCATGCAGTTCAGACTGGTGATATGTGGTTGTGGTTGGTGGAGTTAAGGTGCTGATGTGTGCACTGGTATTTCAGTGTTCTACAGATGTCTTTCCTAGAAAAGCAGTAAAAAGGATAATTGTAGGACAAAAGCATATACTAATCACTGGTTTCTCTTTCTCTCAACAAATGTTAATCACTCCTGATCTTTCATTAATGTTGAATCTTGCCAGTTCTAGCAGACGGCACACATTTCTTTCCTTTATTTTCATCTCTCTGTCTCTCACACACACACACACACACACTTTCTGTGTTTCATCTGTCTCCTTGAGCAAGGCCTCCTGTGCTACCGAACAATTATAATTTAACAGCATGAGCTTTCTGGCAGCTTCAGTACAGATGTTCCTGGCTCATTAGCTATTAGCTTGTTTCATTATCGCCATCATTTTTGCAGCAGAGTTCGTTTCAAGATAATTCTCTGATCCTATATTTAAACCAAAATTTAAATTCATTTTTTTTTTTTTTTTTTTGGTCAGATTCACCCCTTCAACCAATTTCTCAATTCTGATTTCAAATCAAGCACTGCCTCGATGCGACAAAGACATTTCAGCCATGCCAAATTGTAAACTACATACACAGCCAAAGCTCTGATTTGCTCCATGACATTACATTCAACAATTAATCCATGCCTTCTGTTCATTTTCAGTTTTATAGACTGTCATAGAAAGTGTGACCCTTTGGGCTCCATTTTTCATGCTGGATATGAATGAATGTATTCATAAATTGGTCATAGGGGCATTTACACGAGAAATTTGGTATTCATGAAAATCCTGTTTGTATCCTATGGGAGCTCCTGAGATTATGAAAATTTACATACAGTATAAGGAGGAGAAGAAGCTTTTATTGGTCACATATACATTGCAGTACAGTGAAATTCTTTTTACGCACATCCCAGCTTGTTAGGAGGCAGGGGCCAGAGCGCGGGGTCAGCCATGATACAGGGCCCCTGGAGCAGAGAGGGTTAAGGGCCTTGCTTAAGGGCCTAAAAGTGACAGCTTGGTACTGCTGGGGCTTGAACACCAACCTTCTGATCAGTAACCCAGAGCCTTAACCATTAAGCCACCACTGCCCTGCCCTGCCCTGCCCTGCCCTGCCCTGCCCTGCCCTGCCCTGCCCTGCCCTGCCCTGCCCTGCCCTGCCCTGCCCTGCCCTGCCCTGCCCCGCCCTGCCCCGCCCTGCCCCGCCCTGCCCCGCCCCGCCCTGCCCTGCCCCGCCCCGTGCCTTGAAACGTGCAGTGTTATTTGATGTGTTGATGTAATTTCCACTGAAACAGGAAGTCAGGTTGGGACATATCAAGTGGCTCCTCCACCATTTTGAATAGCCAATAGCTTACCTCACAGCCCGGGCTAATCCGTACTTGACAGTTAGTACCGTGGATTTTCTTTTTACAATGTTCAGATTCTAGAGAGCATTTGATTGGGCAGAAAATCTGATGAGAAGCTGAAGTGCAGAATGATGTCATCAAAATTGTTGATCCGTACTGGTGGTAGAGAGAGGCTGTAAAATTTGAATGCGTATTTCTTCTGAATGCGAGCTTCGTCATTGTTTTGGAGCACACTAGCTTAAAGATAACCTTAAGGCTAACATACTCACATTAAAAGGTACAAAACTTCAATTTTTAATTACATGGGGACTTTAATGGCATTCATGAAATATCAAATATGGAGAAATATATTAATAATTAAAGCAAGCCGACACAAATCACTAAATTAAGACAACTAAGACTAATCATTCTGTTAAAAGATGGACTGAAATGGCTCAAGTTTGCAGTACTGTAGAGCCAGGACTAAGTATATGAAGTATGTCTCGATGTGCTGTATACTCCCTAGTCTGCTGTGTCCCAACATTGGGTTCCTACTGAATACATCAGGTTTTCATGTCGAACCTCACTTAATTCACACCTAATTTATCTTTTCTGTAATTTGTCTCCAGATTTGGGGCTTTTTTTTAAATGCCTCCAGCACTAGATTATGTATTGGCATTATGTTTTCAGGTCATCTGTCCGTCCATCAAAGGTTCTCGTTTGCACGATAGCTCAAGAACGAGTGGTTGAATGTTTGTAGGATTTATATGGAATCATCATCGTAACCAGCACATGAACCGATCAGATTTCGGAATTGATCCAAACAGGTTCAAGGTCAAAGGTCTGACGTAGTTTTTTTTTTTTTTTTTCTTTCTTCAATAACAGCGCTTTAAGGTTATTTCAGGCACGATTACAAAGACTAGACTTGCGAAGTCGATGTCGAGTCGGGTTCCACTTGTAGACGAGTCAAAATAACTTCTGCCTCCGAGAAATTCCTGTTTTGTCATCAATTCGCAGCTTCAGCTCTCTGTGAGCTTTACCTTTTACGGAGCATTGTGGGCGTCGCTAAATGCAAACGAGGTGCGGCAGGCATGCGCTTTGCACTTCACTGTCGTTTGAGTGCAAATCAAATCAGCGTCACGGAAACGTCTGTAAATCTGACAGAATTCACACGCAACTTTACTGAAAGACTGATAAAGGAAGCCCATTGTTTTTAGATAAAATTGTACTTTTATGTAATTTACTTTTACCCAGCCTAATAGAAAGGCTGTTTCTTAATAACATGTACTATACCAGGTTCTCCGAACCCTTCCACGCGTGTTACACCACTAATTTTTCCATCACAGTGTCACACACCTGCTGCATTACCAGACCCCTGTCTGAGAAATGAGAAATGCGACTGACACGGCTCAGTGTCACTGGATTCTGATCGGGAAGCGTAAAGCTCTAGCGTGACACTTGTTCCCCTTTTGATGGCATGAAACTCCAGCCTCTGAGATTAAGAGTGTGGAGGAGTGATGGAAAGAGTGGAAAAGCTTTCGCGGGGCATCTCCGTGCGAGAGAAATGAAAGGAGAAACGTTTAGGATTTTTATTCTTGGTAGCGATCGGTGACCCCCCGAAGACCCCATGCCCCCCGCCCCCCAGCTCGACATCTGAAAGAAATTTGTATAGCAGCATATTTTGTTGAACGAAGTGAGCGCGCCGCATGAATAAGCAAATTATTCTTTGAAGTACCCTCAGTACAGTAGCAGAGCGGAGATGAGTTTCTGTCGCTCTAATCACAGGACGCACTCTCTCTCTCTCTCTCTCTCTCTCTCTCTCTCTCTCTCTCTCTCTCTCTCTTGTTCTCTCTCTCGTTCTCTCTCGCCCTGAAGTTCCAGTCAGGGGAAACTTCTGTGGTACATGTTTTAATAAAGAGACTTTTTTGTTTTTGTCTTTTATCAGACTTCGTAACAAAGAAATGTTGTATCGTAAGGGGAGAAAATACATTTTCCAGCACGTAAACTTGCTTTGGTTTTTTGCCTTGCTTCAGTTCATTTGTGCGGCCTTTAAAATAATCGTTTATGGAAATGAGGACATTCTGGCAAATCAGGACCGAGCTGATGACTACAATTCTAGCGGACTCGCTTCAGTCTGATTCACTGCAGCTTAATCTCACTGCACACTTAGCCACTCGGTTCAACCCCTCGGCCAATTAGCTTCCGGTCATTGATTACATTTTGTTATTTAGCTCATTGGAATGGGCTGCTACCCTTTCCTCGTTCCGTCTGTGTGTGTCTGAGAGAGCTGATGGATTAACGGCCTCGTGCCTTTTTATGTCGTATTAGCAACCCGACAGAAGTGTCAGGGTACTCAGATACTCAGAAGGCACATGTGCGATTCTTAAACGAAGCCTCCGCCAGCGATCCAGACGTACATTCGAAATCCAGCTCCTTTGTGTCCAGGAGCTGGTTGTCATGGTTGTAAGTCAAGCTCAATTCAAAGTCCTCTGGTGTTCCTAGCTTCATGTGTAGGTCTAATTAATACATTCTTTATCCCAGGCTGACATCCCTGTGCATCACTGTAAGTAACCCTGACCCAAGCGATTCTGGTCTTTCTTTAGCTTTTTCGTGACACACTGTTAGAAGTATGAAGTGTGATTATAGTTGTGAGCTGGAATAATACCTGTCTTTCCTGATTTGTGACTACACATAATGTGGACTCGATTGAACGACAGCGAGAAAACATTTTGTTTTGCTTCTTCGAGTATTACAAAGGACCTTCGTGTTCACCAGACCTGTAGAGATGAACATAAAGTGAATTAAAATGCCGTACGTAGTGGTGGATACGTCGGCAGGGAAAAAATTTTTAAAAACGTGGTATTTTACTGCTGCGAAGAGGACAAACTGCATGCGCTAGTTTATATTGCCATGCCAAACCCACACTCATACATTGTTATAAATTGTTTAAGGGTATGAATTAAAAAGGGCAGGCACGTTTACCTGGAGAAATGGAATTTGAAATAAATGAGCTTCATTCTCAGAAGGGGACGGGGAGGGGGGTGTTGGTGGGGGGGGGAACGCAGAATAAAGTGGGGCAATAGAGGGACAGGAGCTTTTTATGGAAATGAGTGTGTGTGGCTGAAATTAACAGAGCCCTAGGGGTGAATGGATAATGAGCTGTGCACGTGATCGGGAGCTGCAGGGAAAGACAGGTTAACGTAACAAAACATCCATCCATCCGTGTTCAGCCGCGTGGGACCTTCATCGGGATTCTCAGGTTGACACGTGTGCGCGTGTGCCTGTAGGTTTAATTGTGTGACTGGAATGAAAAACAAAGGTACCACTAAAGCTGCACTGACTGCAGCACCTGTGGATTTCTTATAAGGATGAACGTGTGCGTGTGCGTGTGTGTGTGTGTGTGTGTGTGTGTGTGTGTGAGAAAGTAAACAGGTTTTGTTGATGCCGCAGTGTGTGTGTGTGTGTGTGTGTGTGTGTGTCCTCTCAATGGTGTGTGAGTTTGTGGTGTTTGAGTGTCTCTGTGAGTTGGATTGTCTTGTTGTCATTTATTTGTAATGAGATGAGCAACAGATGATTGACTGTGCTTGAGCAGCTGTGACCAAACTAAGATTAATGTCCTCTGAGAGACAGAGAGAGAGAGAGAGAGAGAGAGAGAGAGAGAGAGAGAGAGAGAGATTGGGGTTGTGACTGTAGACTATCACTTTGTGTTCAGCTCAGATAGGCTATCTAGATAGATATCTTAATATTGTTAATATATCTTAATATTCTGAATAACCATCTCGGAGCTCTTATGTCAACTTGTAGCTCAAACGGAGTATTTAAAAACCGGGCGTTCTGAATGAAAGCTGCGCAGACCAGGGCCGTCTTTTATTAGACAACTGTGATTCACAAAAACGTTTTGTTCTTAGAAAAGTGGGTGTCAGTCCATGAAGGTGTCTGTGCTCTGTTTCTCTCCTAAAAAAAAAAAAAAACACTTATTTCATTTGTTTGTTTTTGCAGAGATGGGAGATTGGGTGCAGACGGTCCTGTTCCTGGTGTGCGTCTCCTCATTTTCCGTCGAGGGGACGGTTTTGGAGTTTTCCACACTCACAAACATCGACAATGTAGTGCAGGACCCTGCAACAGGCCGGGTTTACCTGGGTGCAGTCAATGCCATTTACCAGCTCGACGCCTTCCTCAGGCTGGAAGCTAAAGCAGAGACGGGGCCTAAGAAAGACGCTCGCAGCTGCACGCCTCCCGTGTCCACCTCCACGTGCACGTCTGCGGACCTGAAAGACACGAAAAATGTCAATAAGCTCCTCCTGGTGCACTCTGCGAACGGATCTCTGATAGCGTGTGGGAGCGTGTACAGAGGAATCTGCTCCCTGCTGAACCTCAGCAATGTGAATCAGCAGATCTACTACAGCGACAGTAAAGGAGAGAGGACATACGCCGCCAGCATCGAGGACAGCGTTTCGGTCGTCGGGATCATGGCCACGTTCCAGTTCAAAGACGACCCGGCGAAAAAGCCATTCAACGTTTTCCTGGTTGGGAAGGGCTACGGCAGCCAGGAGGACAACCCAAAGCTCATCACCACACGCATCCTGGAGAACTACAAGGAGTGGGTTGTGTTCGAGAGCATCGTGGAGGCCTCGGCGGTCCAGGCCATACCCTTTGCACCCAAGTACCAGCACCAATTCCGCTTCGTCTTTAAAGACTCCGGCTTCGTGTATTTCCTCTTCTCACGCACTCAGGGTGGGACTGACAACAAGAACTTCACGTTCGTGTCCCGTCTGTGTGAGAAAGACGAAGGTTATTACTCCTACACCGAGCTGCAGCTGAACTGCAGTGCAAATGGCGTCCACTATAATAAAGTCCAGGCTGCGTATGTGACTGAGCCGGGAAAGGAGCTAGCTCGCGCCATGCTGAATTCCGGTTCATATGGAACCATTACGGTCTGGGATAAAGTGCTGTTTATAGTGGCCACTCCGGATGGCGAGAACGCAACGGACTCGGCTCTTTGCATGTATCCATTAAAGCGCGTCAGTGAGAGGGTGGAGGACATCCTCAGTGCCTGCTACACTGACTACGGGAAGATTGGAGGAAGACCAGCCGTGTACAGCCCTTACATATCCGGCGCAGGCAACCCGTGTGCCCATCGACACAGTGTAAGTACTACAGTGATGACTAGCTCACAGGACAGGGTTGAACCTGGGTAACTTTCTCACCCCTGCAGAGTTTAGTTTCAACCCAATCTCGAATGGCTTTATAAATGCAAAGTCCACAGTGATCATTTGAACATTAGAGCGAGTTGGTATATAATATTTGGACTTAGAAAAGCACGCAAATTAAATAGATAATGTGTTCTAAACAGATACAAATACAGATGTTTGTTCACAAGGCATCTGGTTTAGTATAGAGTCCTGTGCATCAGGACGGGGATCCTGCAGAGCGGACCAAAAGCATCACGAGTGGGAGGTTTCATGGGGGAACAAGTGAGGTTTTCAGATATGAAGCTCAAATAAAGACCACGTTCGTTAACTTAAGTGTGCAGCAGTCCTTAGTAACTGCCTGGTCCGAGTCGCGCCGGTTTAAGCTGCTAAATTGTTTAGATATTTTTTCCAGAAATTCATTCGAAAATACTGTGTGCAGGGCCAAACAAAAATAATAACCCAGAGAGCAGGATTAAAAACAGTCCTACGCACATCTCTTGAGTGATGGAGCTGAGGTTGAGCAACTGTCAGAGCCAGAATTTACAGACCATGCTGACGGTGCTGGCATTTTCTGTCTCTTGCTTTTCTTCCAGTATTTATTTATTTATTTATTTATTTATTTTTTACTACAATAATGGTAGGGTTCATATTTAATTCAAAGGGGGGAAAAAAAACTTATGTTTTAGGCAATGCCCACTGTGGGTTTAAATCCCAACAGGTACGGATATGAATATTGAATTATTCCTCTAGTAAAGATATAACCATTGTCCTGTATTCAGGTTTTCCATAGATTCATCAGAGGTTTCTTTCAAACGTATCCTTGGAATTTTACTCCATTGTAGAAAGAAATCGTGGACCAAAACCGATGTGGAGCTGAGTTCCTCCGCTCTCCGCTGGCCAGCAGGCCAGAGTTCGCCCTGCAGGCAGAGCCGTTCTTCACCAAACAGGCTCGAGGTCATCTGACTGCCGTGGCCATTGCCGTGGAAAACGATCACACTATTGCCTTTGTAGGGAACACCATGGGAGAGGTATTGAAGGTAGGTGTTACAGAGCTGAAGCAAAAAAAAAAAAAAAAAAAAAAAAGTTAGAAGTGATGGTTCTTTTGGAGTTAGCTTGGCTAGAACGCATGTTGTGGGTTTGAGAGCGAGTGGAGGTTAACTGGTTATATAAGAAATAAAAATGGAAGGAAAATTGACAACAGTGTCTCAAAGCGTTCACAGACGCCAGATATAAGAAGGATTTAGGAAGTTTTTCTTATGTAATGAAAAAAAAAAATGTAGGTCTGGATAAAAACCAAGGACTTTTTCTTTTTATACTCCAGACATTTTAGACGTTGAAATAATTGTCTGCCAAAATCATCTGCTTTCATGGAACAGGACGTATTATCCAATAATTGTGCAACGCCAGAAATATGCGATGGTGCATATGAGGCATCTTCAGGTTGTCTTGGATGAAAAAGATATTGACTTCCATTGCATGTCCCCTTCCCTGAGACACACCGTGACTATAGACGGAGGAGAATTGTTTTTAGATCATGAGTCAGTCGCATTCAGCCGCTACTTTCGGTAATGTAGAGAAGCCTCCTACATGGATTCTTCATTAGGGTTGGAACTCTGTCAGATTAAACAGGTGGGAGAAGGGAAAAAAAAAAAAAAAATGGTCTTGCTTTCACTCAGCCCAGCCGTACCGATAGCACGACTCAGAATGAGAAGTGCAGGAGGCTATTTTTGGCGTTTTAGAGCAGGATCCTGGAGTTTCTGGTCATTAACCGGCTCGTAGACTATTCGTTTAGGGATGACATCGTGTCAGGTATGTCTCAAATACGTGAGGCGCTCTGTGTGGGTTTTGGCTACAGGTTGACGGATTTCTCTTGTCCCATGCTGCACTGTATAATTGCGATCTGCTCCATGTCTATTGTTCTCCACCCACGCAGGTTCATTTTTCAAGCAAACCAGAGGTGTACAACAGGGTTCCTGGGGACACCATGGGCGAACACGTGAATAAGAATCTTTTCTTCGACAAGACCCAGAGTCACATATACATCACGACGGAGAAAAAGGTGCCCGCGCTAAAGTCATTTATCAAGGCATTAAGTCTGTTTGTGTTTGTGAAGGAGTTCATTTCTTTGCCCGTGAGTAATGTTTGATGTTGCAGAAATGTGCTCTAATGTCTTTTTCTTTTTTTTTTTTTTATGTACACTGCCTACTAATGTGGCAGGTATGGATTTATAATGATATCCAAACAAAGAGGCTTAGCTTAAAATAAGTCAGTCATTCGCGCTGTTTCTTACTGGGTATATAGATCACTAAGGTGCCAGTGCAATCGTGCCACCAGAAGACGGACTGCAAGTCCTGCGTGGCCCAGAAAGACCCCTACTGTGGCTGGTGTGTCCTGGAGGGCAGGTGAAGTCTATTGATCATCTCTGGTCATGATTCTGAAATGTCATGTCTAATGCAAGCAAAGACTTTTACACTGCCCAAACATAACTTGGAAAAATAGCCAGGCGGATAAACATGGATACATGTCAGGGATGACGTAGATCTGACCTTAGATCAAGACTTAAATGTAAAGATCGTATCATACCGGGCATTTTTAATACCCTACACTGTTTGTTCTGATTAAAAAGAGGAAGGTGACAATGTGAAAAGCCTGTTTTGTGGTTAACGCTGTGCCTTAGTACCCCGAAGGTTGCGTGATCAGACCCCAGGACTGTCAGAGAGACACTGCTGGGGTCTTGAGCGTGACCCTTAATCTAATCCCTTAACTGCTCAGACGGTTTGCTTTGTATCCTGTCTCAGTTGGTTTAAAAAAAAAAGAAAAGAAAAGACAAATGAATAAAAATACATATTTATTTAAATATACTGCGATGATAAACGTTCAGTAAAACTGTACATATCTTTTAATAAGTAACATATTTTTAAAAGTGGTTGATGAGTAGAGCCAGAGTGAATCTAAGAAGTGGAGCAAAGAGAAGGCGTATTATTTTTTTGTGATAGATGTGCGCTGTCATTCACCGAGGACTTTTTTCACTGGAACCTTTGGTGTTTACAGCAATAAATTCCCACAGCAAGTTGTAGCGAAAACAACACACTATGTAAAAATCATAGCTGAAGTCTTACGCATATGGGCATGCTGTTATGCCTGTTAGTGCGTTTAGGGTTAGAGTTAGGGTTAGGGTTAGGGTTACATTATCTCCTCTCATCGTTAGGTTCTTCTCTGCAGATGTAAGGCTTGAGGAATATGCTTGACTGTTGAGCTAGGTAGTCCCCTAAGGTGTATACTTCAGTCACCATGTTAACTTACCTTTTGAATGATTAGTAATTTACCTTTTAGTGAATGTTGATAATACAAGTGTATACACCAATCAGCCATAACATTAAACCCACCTGCCTAATATTGTGTAGGTCCCCCTTGTGCCACCAAAACAGCTCTGACCCGTCGACTCCACGAGACCTCTGAAGGTGTTCTGTGGTATCTGGCACCAAGTCGTTGGCAGCAGATCCTTTAAGTCCTGTAAGTTGCGAGGTGGGGCCTCCATGGATCGGACTTGTTTGTCCAGCACGTCCCACAGACGCTCGATCGGATTGAGATCTGGGGGATTTGGAGGCCGAATCAACACCTTCAACTCTTTGTCATGTTCCTCAAACCATTCCTGAACAGTTTTTGCATTGTGGCAGGGCGCATTATCCTGCTGAAAGAGGCCACTGCCATTAGGGAATACCGTTGCCATGAGGCACGTGCCAAAGTAACATCCACATGAATGCCAGGACCCAAGGTTTTCCAGCAGAACATCCACATGATGTAAACGAAAACGTGATTCATCAGACCAGGCCACCTTCTTCCACTGCTCCGTGGTCCACGATGCTCACGTGCCCATTGGAGGTGCTTTCGGCGGTGGACAGGGGTCAGCATGGGCACTCTGACCGGTCTGCGGCTACGCAGCCCCATACGCAGCAAGCTGTGATGCACTGTGTGCTCTGACACCTCTCTATCGTAGCCAGCATTAACTTTTTCAGCAATTTGTGCTACAGTAGCTGTTCTGTGGGACCAGACTTGACGGGTTAGCCTTCACTCCCCACGTGCATCAGTGAGCCTTGGGTGCCCATGACCCTTTCGCCGGTTCACTGGCACTTTTGGTGACCTGCCGTTTTGGAGAACGTGGTCTTTATTTGAGCTTCATATCTGAAAACCTCACTTGTTCCCTCATGAAACCTCCCACCCGTGATGCTTTTGGTCCGCTCTGCAGGATCCCAGTCCTGATGCACACCTCTATACTAAACCAGATGCCTTGTGAACAAACATCTGTATTTGTGACTGTCTTGTCACAGTCGCTCAGATCCTTACGCTTGCCCATTTTTCCTGCTTCCAAAACATCAACTTCGAGAACTGACTGTTCACCTGCTGCCTAATACATCCCACCCCTTGACAGGTGCCACTATAACGAGATAAACAATGTTATTCACGTCACCTGTCAGTGGTTTTAATGTTATGGCTGTTCGGTGTAAAATTCCATGAAAAGCATAGGCTGTCACATACAGAGCCTAGTGACCGTGTAGCGCTCACATTTCCATGGTGACTTGTAGACTGAGATCTGTGCGTTCTGTCCCCGCGCTGTAGGTGCACCAGGAGGTCAGACTGCAGTCGAGCTGAAGAAAAGAATGGGTGGCTGTGGAGCCCCAGACAGCAGTGCGTTAAAATAGTTTCCTTCCATCCTCCCAACCTCAGCTGCAAGAGATCCCAGCAGGTAACCGTGCAGGTGTCGGAGACGTAATTACCACACTTATTTTTAAACTTCCTTTCTCAAACAATCATTATAAAAGCTGAGCATGCTGCAGCACAGTGAATGTGAGGCCACCGCACAATAAAGCCATATGGTGAGCGTACAGAATGAATGTAATGCATGCTAATGCATCTTTCTAATCTGGGTTTAGCGCAGAACAGCAAGTATTGTGTTTACTCAGTACTTATTGTTTGTACTTTATTATTGCGGCCACTGACAAAGATTTTATCATTTTATATGACTGTAGTTTAGTGGAAATAAGCCTGGATAGAGCGTAGTTCACATTTATTTCTGTAACTTTTATTCCATTCACTCCTATATTCAAGTAATCTTTACTGCATGTATTAGCAGATACATTTATCTGCATTTTTGTTTTCTGTTGGTTGTACACAGCGTGTTTTTTTTTTTTTTTTAACAACTTATTACCACATAGATAACTCTTAATTTCAAGCGCTTTTGTTGAATCAGGCAGAGAATCCCCAATTGAGCAACAGCTGAAATGTAATTTCTGGCTTGTCTGAAGTAAAATGAAGCCGTGTCTACTGCACTCTTCCTTTGCACATAATTTATGCAACCAATCAAAGTTGGTCTCATCTAATTTAACATGAGTATCTGGGGGGAAAAAAAAAACCTGATTAATGTGGTGCTGCATTCATATAGTAAATAATTCATTTGGGTTTTAAAGAAAGCATATTCATTTATTGGCCTTTTTATAGTAGGTGGGATAACAGTTATGTGCTCGGATTAAGACACATGACATTTAAATCCCGTACAGTCCTCCTCTTTTTCACACTGAATGTCATTTTGAGCCAGAGCTCTGAAAATGTAATCAATATGGTTTGATCTTGAACTTGGGTTACTGTGAGTCCCCTGTATCGTATCTGTGTGGGCTTCCTTTGGGTTCTCTGGTTTCTGGTGGATTTTTTTTTAATGGTAAATTTCCTCTAGGTATTTGTGTGTATGTGTGTATGCGTGTGTGTGTGTGTGTGTGTGTGTGTGTGCATGGTGCGTCCTATCCAGGATCAATTCTCCCACCTTGAGCCCAGTGTTCCTGACGTTTACCACAACCCCAACCAGGCTTAAGCAGGTTACCGCATATGACTGAATGAATATTTCAACATGTTGACACCATACCCCTGTTTAAAACAAGTGTCCATTGGCTTTTCCCCTTCTGAAACAGCTTCAGTATTCACATTTGCATTCGCATCCACTACAAGCCAAACCACTCAGCGCATTTCTGCCTGCAGCGCATTTCTCCTCACCGATTCGATTGAATGTACTGCCAGTCTGATGAACTTCTAAACTTGTCCCATGTTAGGTTGAGATCAACATTCCATCGCTGCCCAGCATCAGAGACTTTGACAGGATCCACTGCACGATCGGTTCATC
Organism: Cranoglanis bouderius; assembly: GCA_023630585.1. NCBI lineage: Eukaryota > Metazoa > Chordata > Actinopteri > Siluriformes > Cranoglanididae > Cranoglanis > Cranoglanis bouderius. The sequence goes on along the minus strand of CM042571.1, from coordinate 13,889,853 downwards.
CAGTAGTAAAGCTATCATGGTGGACTCGATGGTCAGATGCAACCTGCCTCCCCCTAACCGGCTTCCTCCTACACCTCCACACCAAGGTACCACTCTGAAAACATGCAGTGTGAAATTGCAAAGTCTAGAATGTAATATAGAATATTCAGTGATTAACATGTTTTGGTTTATACGGAAAAAAAAAAAAGAAAAAAAAAAACATGCCGCATTCAATCAATAGTAGCCTAATTCTACAGAAAAACAAAAACAAACAAAAAAGATGTCCTGGGAAATCTTAATCACGTTTTCACTGTGATTAGTTGAATTAACGTGATATCTGTAATATCTTGTTTTGTTTATTTGTGGATCTCATTTTATTTCTGGATTCACCAAAATACCCGCATAGTCTAGCTAACCCTAACCCTAGCCAGTAAAAACCAGTGACGGTTCGGTATCTGAGTCACGATAGGCGTCGTTACATTCTCAGTGGCAAACCCTTTCCCCACCCTCATCCACCCCTAAACCATCCACCCCCACCCCACCCAACCCCACCACACCCCTGTGGCCAACCCAGCTCACTGTTCAAGTCAAATTTTGGAGCCCAAGCACTGCTCAGTCATGACACTATTTTCAATGATGCAATTCCTGGTAACTTGTTCATAAATGAGTCATATGTCGATATAGAAAAAGTAACAGGACTTGAGGTGTGTGTAGGTAGTAGGGATTCATGCAAGGGGATGCCATCTCCAACAGTAATATTTAAGATTTGCACATATTGCCACGGTTGTGTCGGAATTCCTTCACATCAAACCAGTTAAGACCAGTATAAATCATGAGCGATCATGCAGCAGTGTTGATCGAGTGGAAATCAGGGTTGCCAGATTAGGGTTGAATTAACTCTTCAATCGAATTGCAGTTTAAAACCGGGCTGTATTCAGAGTTTGCAGCTTAAGTCTAGTAGTTAATCAGTATATACGCTGGGAAAGTTTCTTGTATTCAGTGTCGAATTACACGCATGCTTAAATCGATTTTCTGGATTCCCCACACTTTCGTGTAGCTCACACCTACTCCCGGAATTGTCTTGAGTAGAGGCGTCTGCAGTGTTTGTCAACATCGTCTAGACTGCAGCCTTAAAAACACAAGCACCTGCCTTTAACCCTGAGAAAAAAGAAATATAAAATGCAAACTTAAGGAAGTAGAGTGGTTCTTGTTTTGTTGTGTGTGTGTGCTCGTTTTTTTTTTTTTTCTCCATTCTTGCTTCTCTGAATACGGCCCTGTATGGGCATGTCAGATAGTATAATGATTGACAGTGGCATCTTTCCGGCAATGTAAACAACTCGTGAAGTGCCAGTACTAGAAAAGCGTGTACGAAAAACAGAGCAGAGCTTCCACGGTGCTTTTGTTTGTACATGTGAGTAATGAATTTTGCAGCAAAATCATGTAAGGTTGTGGTTTGTGTGTATTCCACTGCAAATACTTTTCACGATCATCACACAGCACAAATAAATATATATTTAGGCAAATGTAGATATCTTAAATAAAAGAAAAGTTATCTCATATTTCTCATTATTAAATCATTATATAACAAATATAAGACGATCAAGCCCATTTCTAGACATATTTACTCATTTTAAACTTAATTATCTTATTAGCACCCTACAGTTATTCTACCTTTTCTTATTATTATTCTGCTTCTTCATCTTCTTCTGACTAGGGTGTCTATGGCAGTCCATAGAACTGTCTGGTAAAAAGTTGTCAAATTTGGCACACTGATTGGGGAGGGTATAGGAAACATTCTGACCAAATTTGGGCCAAGTGCTACCAACGCTCTAGCGCCACCGTCGGATCAAATTTGGCCCTAATTTGGAAGTACGTTTATGGTCTTAGCTTTTGAACCCTTTGAACCTGGGTCGAGACGAGTTCAACGCAGCCTACGAGGTCAATTTCCACCATCTTGGATTTTGTGAAAAACAGTTTTTCCACTCCTCCTCCTATACATTTTGTCCAACCATCACCAAATTTGGCACACATCATCTTCAGAGTAAGCCTCACAAAAGTCATGAACATTCCAAATGGTTTGTCCATAACGCGCCAGAGAATCTAACACACGAAGCCGCCAAACAGGATGTGAGGCTGTACCTCGGCAACGACTTTGCACCCTGACGCAAAACTTGGTAATCATCTTCATCACCATGACCTGAGGCTTTCTGTGACAGCACATCTGCGAATGTGCAGCTCATTGATTCTGGGTGCTTGGCCCCCGAAAATGCCAATTGATTAATACTATTTCAAGAGAAAAATTTGTTAAATGTCCCTATATTCCAAGATATTTTTACTTAATAACATGTCAAGAATTTTTTTTTTAACGATAACGCGGTTAATAATGCTGATATACGTATAGTTTCCTCATGTAGAAGTATCAGAATGTTGGCTAACTTTGAGATGTTGTGAGTATACTGAGCTGTCTCTCCTTTTTGTCTCTGTATGGAGATTCGGTGGCAGTGCCGGTGAGGATCTTCGTGAACGAGAGCGTGGAGGTAGCCTCCCGTGACTACGAGTTCTACGACTGTGCGGCAGCAGTGCGCAAAGCGGAAAATACTCCGTGAGTGGCTTCTTCTCTCTTCTCCCTGCGTCAGCGAGTGTGTCACTGTTTTGTGCTGACACTGAGCTACAAAGTGCACGTGTGCGTAATGAATAGGAGCATTCATACCAATGAGACCAGCTTTTACTCATAAATCGTGATGCATGAGTGATGCCGGAATTGAATTTGCTACTGTAGACACCTGTAGTAGGATTTTCGGTTCCTTTCCTCTCTCTTATTTCCCCCCCCCCCCCCCCCCCTCCATACCAAGAACAGGAAATTGCTTTAGTTTCCTATTCATTCATCAAAAGCAAAAGTCAATCTCTTGGTTTCTTATACTTTTTCCATTTGTTTCTTTTTTTTTAAGCACTCTGGACTGCATCTGATGAATGAGCTTTGTTTCGTAGGAATTGAAAAGATGTGTGTTCTCCTCGAAATTTACACGCTGCCGAAAAAATGTAATTACTGAGCGCTGGAGTCTGTGTTGGTGCTTCTCTCTCTCCGTTCTGTCTAAAAGTGTGTGTTTTATTCCCTGTTCTGTGCTTAACTCGTAGATGTATCGCGTGTGTGAGCAGACTGTGGGCGTGTCAGTGGAATACTGCCGATCACACGTGCTCGGATATGAATGATGCTGAAACAGGGCCCAGTATCATCAAACACAGACAGGTGCGAAAAACTACCGGACCCCGTTTACTCATTTATCTACACAGGGTAACCGTTAGCTTTCAGAGGTCTATTGCTGTGTATTGAATGATCTGATTATGCCAGAGGGCCAAGATGTAATTATAATATATATATATATATATATATATATATATATATATATATATATATATATATATATATATATATATATATATTGGAATACGTTATAGACCGTAATGTTTTGAAATGCTTTGTTTAGGTTGTTTACATATGCATACAGGAGACTGAAAAATTCGCAGAGTTAAGCTGTGTGTGTGTGTTTTGTCTTTCAGACAAAGAAATGTCCTCGGTTTGAAAACCCAGATCCCATCCTCATTCCAGTGGGATATAAGACTCGCATCAGTTTTGAAGGAGTAAATCTGGAGCCCTACAAGGTGAGCTGTGACTTCTAGTTGTGACTTCTAGGGACGTGATCTCAGTAACCCGGTAACTTTGACCGTGGCCTGGTCGCTGGTGCCAGATGAGCTGGTTTCGAGTATCCCATGAACTGTCGATCTCCTGAGATGTTCACACAAAAACATCCACTGAATGTCAGTCCTGTGGGCCGAAACACCTCGCTGATGTGAGAGGTCAGAGGAGAACAGCCAGACCGGTTCAAGCTCACAGGAAGACCACGGTAACTCAAATAACTGCTATTTGCGGAAAAGCATCTCAGAATTCACAATAAGGAAATAATTAAAGAAATAAAGCTTTAATAAAAAAAAAAAACAAAGCTTTAATAAAACGGTCTTGTAGCACAAGCACAATGTTGGGACGAGGTCGCAGGAGAACTGCGGTCACGCCATCTGCACCTCGGAGAAGCAGATTAATAATCTTACAGAAAAGAAACTGAACTTATAGAACAGAATTATTCATCAAGAGCAAAATATAAAAGTCAGGTACGTGCAGTCGTTAATCTTCTGGAGTTGTGATTTAATGTGATTTTAATAAACCTTTACTATGAATTCATTTTAATTTACCGTACTGTTATGGACTTTTCAGTGTTTCAGCATTACGTAGGTTCAGTCCTAACAAGTTCTTAAAGTTATAACAAGTAAAGTTATAACCGTATAACTTTTTTTTAAAAATTCTCTTAATTCACCTCTGCTTTCTGCGCAATGAGCTCAAATATGTATGTACACTCACCGTCCACTTTATTAGGAACACCCGTGCACCTGCTTGTTCATGCAGTTATCCGATCGGCCAATCATGCGGCAGCAACGCAAAGCAAAAAATAATGCAGCTACAGGTCAAGAGCTTCAGTTAATGCTCACATCAAACATCAGAACGGGGGGAGGGGAATGGTGATTTCTGATTCTGTGACTTTAACCATGGATGCATGAAATCCACAGGTGTTCCTTATAAATTGGACAGTAATAAAACGGACTTTCTTATTGTTAGACCAGGGGTTTTTTTTTGTTTGTTTTTGTTTTGGTCAGATGTGTTTAATGATGCTGAAAGATCGAACCACATTTCCTACTTCCCCTTGCAAATAGGCTACTGTAGAACATAATGCACACACACACAAGTGCAGGAGAGCAAAGCAAACAGAGCGCGTTTGAAATCACTGTCCAATTATAATTACCATCAGGGTTATTTGTAAAGCGTTAGATTTGACGCTTTGTTCTAGGCCTATTTAATGACTTCATAGTCTGATTTTTTTTTTTTTCCCTCTTTCAGATGAAAGTCGAAATTTTTATTTTTTTATTTTTTTTCACTGTTTTTCCGGCGGCATCTCCAATAAACACAGTTTAAACTTATTTAATGAAAGTTAAGTCAAACATAGACATTCACAACAAACTAAAACAATGTACCGTGACAGAAAGCGAGAGCGCAGCATCAGTGCATCTTTCAAGCGGAGCGCTCAAAGGACCTGCGCAGCTGTCAATCATTCCGGATTCACATGTCAATTGGCTCATCTGATGGTTTTATTAGGGGGGTGGTTGTGGGGGTGGGGTGGGGGATATTTGAAAACGCTTAGCTCCTACTCAAAATGTGTAAAGGTTGGCATTTAAATATTTATTTTTTGGTATTTTTCTTCTCTCCCGTAACAGCCCCACTCCTCATCCCCCCAAACACACACACACACACACACACACACACACACACACACACACGCGGGCAGTTTGAGTGCCTCCGTCTTAGCGGTAGAACTCATCGCAAACCAATACAAAGTCATTCTGCCCAATCACCTTTATCCCATGATGAAACATTTCTACCTTGGTCGGAGTGGTCTCTTCCCCGGTGACTCTGCCCCCATCCACTGAATGGAGTAATGAGGATGAAAATGATGTCAGTTATATGCTACGGCCTTCACAGTCCCCTGATCTCAACCCTAAACTCTTCCACTCCGCACGCAACTACTCTACATACAGTATTAATTTCCTGTGAACCGTTGATGTTGCAGGGCAGAGAGTTCACCATCGGTACAGACCTAATGAAACAGTTTGAAGATGATGTGAAAACTGAAGAGGGTCCATTTTTCTCTTTCAGTGGATACATGGTGAGTAAAACTGATCTCGCATGCTGATCTCTCTCTCTTTCTCTCTCTCACACACACACATACACACACACACACACACACATACACACACACTCTTGTAATTACATTATTAAATGCCTCCCCCCACACACCCATTATCAGTATATGCCTCTGTATATGTAGGCAATGCGGTTGAAGTAAACCTTTGATTGATTGTTCTGGTCATTAGTATTCTAGCTGGCTGTCACTTAGGTCCTCTACTCCAGGGATATCATTATTCTGTCAGAGCGGCTCTACTCTGTTTGACCCACTGGAGCTCTGAATATATTATGATTCTCTTAACTCAAACTGAAGTTTGAGTTATTATTATTAGTAGTAGTATTGCCAAAAGTTACACAGTTTTGCCATTTCAAATGTAGTCCATCAGCCAGAAGCTGAACACTCCCATATTTTCTTTTTTTTTTTCTAAATGAACTCATGAAATAGTCTGTCATTATATAATAACTCCCAGAATGATTGTATAAATTTACACGCACTGATTGAAATTTTCAGACAGTTGAAGAAAGTACTTTCCAACAAAGAAAAAAACTATACCAATAAGAACGTCTTTCTCTGAATCATAGTCTGTTATGTAGCAAAATGATTAAAGCGCATTTGGAATAAATGCAGCAAACAAAGTTATCCGTCGCCATGGAGAAAACCAGAGAACCCCGGGGATCCTGTATTCCTGTAAGGTTATCTATAAGCTAGTGAGCTCCAAAACAATGACAGACTTCACATTTAGAAGATATACGCATCCAAAATATACAATCTCTCTCCACCACCGATACGGATCAACAGTTTTGCTGACATTGTTCATTGTTGAACAATGACATTGTTGAAGTCATCGCATTTTCTGTCCAGTCGAATGCTGTCTAGAATCTGAAGTGTCCCGCCCCCCAACGTTATAAAAATCCATGGTACTAACTGTCAAGTACGGCTTAGCCCGGGTTGTGAGGGAAGCTGAGCGCGTTTCAAGGCACCTCATGGGGACTTTAAGTAAAACCTGTAAGTTAGAGCTGGAGAACACTGGAACACGACTATGAGCTCAGACATCCTCAAAATCCATCTTAATCTCTGTACTTAAACCCTTTTTTTAAATTATTATTCACCTTTTGGTTTGTTTAATTATGTGCGGTGAGAAAACAAACCAAACCGAACAGCAAATGAACCGAAATAATTCATTTCACTCTGTTTCGGATTCAGTAACCGGACTAATAGGTGTAAAAGCTCCCTTAAAGACAAACCAGTGGCTGATTTTAGGTCAACAGAGTTTCTCTTACCTGCTCTCAATCTTAGCTGAAGTGAAGTAAAAACCGTTAGAACACCTGGACTCGGTGGTGAAGGACACACTGTGGTCCGTTGTAATAAAAGCGTGAGTTTTGCATCACTGCACCCCCTGTTGGTTAAAGCAGAGCGTATTTCACAACTCCTCTCACCAAATGACTCTCTGACTTTCAACGTCTCCGAGTGTGGCAGGGAAACGACATGTAGCAGCACACCACGAGAACAGGCCTGGAGCATCGATTCTCTTCAGCTCTGTTTGACTTGCTGCCAGATGCACTCCCAGGGAGAGGGGGAGTTTGTGAAAAGCCAAGTGCCTACAGATATATAAAATTTTTTTTTTTTAAAGTAGACTGTTCAAGTGTGACTATATAGTGACATGCAGCCCAGAAAATGAAATAGATCCCCCAGCTCTGACCCGTCGAGGCATGGACTCCACGAGACCTCTGAAGGTGTGCTGTGGTATCTGGCACCAAGTCGTTAGCAGCAGATCCTTTAAGTCCTGTAAGTTGTGAGGTGGGGCCTCAATGGATCGGACTTGTATGTCCAGCATCTGGGGGACCTGGAGGCCGAGTCAACACCTTGAACTCTTTGTCATGTTCCTCAAACCATTCGTAAGCAACGTTTGTAGTGTAGCAGGGCGTGTTATCCTGCTGAATGAGGACACTGCCATTAGGGAATACCGTTGCCATGAAGTGGTTCACGGGTTGTCCTTCCTTGAACCATTTTTGGTAGATACTAACCTCTGCATACCAGGAACACCCCACAAGACCTGCTGTTTCGGAGATGCTCTGACCCAGTCGTCAAGCCATCACAATTCGGCTCTTCAAGAACAGAAACGATCACTTGCTGCCTAATATATCCCACCTCTGAGCAGGTGCCATTGTAAAAAGATAATCAATGTTATTCACTTCACCTGTCAGTGGATTTAATGCTGTGGCTGTGTAACGAATCAATCATTACTAGCATTATTCTTTTCCACCAGAATAATGTAATGGATCAACTTTAAACATGAAAAACGAAACAGAAGCGCACGCTTGGATTCGAAGCACCTTTTTAAAGGAGACGAGTTTTAAAGCGTGCCCGCCTTATCTACCAGAATGTGTAGTAAATCGGATGAATCTGCAACGTCTAAAAATATTCTCCACCAGTTACAATTTACGTAACGAATTAAAAGATGTTTAACACGTTTAAATGTATTCTCCAATTTATATAAGGAATTAGTTCGAATGGCGTGAAATATATCTATATATCTAATCAACGCGTGTTGTGACCAGTTATAAATATACATCAGCCATGAAAGGGAATTCGTGTATGTGCACATATACATATAGGTAATTAACTACGACGGATTATAATTAGTTATGACTATGTATGTGGTCTAGATCAGCTTTTAGGATTAGCTGTAGTCTAGTTTGGAATTATGAACTCTAAAGAGGGAGTTTATCCTTCTGGCCAGGAAGGAAATCTCCGTTTCCAGAGCGTGTAGCGAGACTCGCAGCGTTTAATTGACTCATCACGTGACCAAACAGAGACAAATCAAGCGTGGGATAATAGATTTTAATAACTAGATGTAACTATGGATACACACGACTAACTCTAAGCAAAACATACATATGTACATCTCTATACAAGGAAAGAAAAAGTATAGAGAGAAAGTAATGAAATAAAAGGGAATGGCAGACAAAAACACAACTAATTAGCCTTTTTCAAAACCAGCAACGAACTTAAATCTCCTGTAAACAGGGGTACAATCTTAAACGAAGATATAGATCCATTAACTATACTTGCATGGCTTCGGTTTGAATGTTCGCACGAGGTCGTGTAGAGTTCGCTGGTTCGTCATGCCGTTTGAAAAGGCGTGGGCCGTGAGGCGGTTGCATCTTTTGTCCGGGAGAGAGAGATCCTGGCTTCCTCTTCCCGGGGCACGTGGCCCCGGGGGAGAGAAACCGGAAGAGTGTAGAAGTGAAGTTGAAGAGTGTGAGTGAAGAGAGACTGAAGAGAGAAGCGTGGTGTTGTTTTAAAGACAACACCAACACACACGCCTCTTTGGGCTATGGGCCAATCAGGAAGTTGGATTTGTTGGTGGGATGAACTCTCTTTGTCTGGTCTCAGACCTGGATTTGCATGTCCAGGGAGGAGCCGGTTTATACCGTATTACGTGTGAAATTAAGAAAAAGCTTGAAATAATGTATCCCATTGCAATATGATATGCATAATCAATCAGGGTATCGCAAGACGATTAACCACTTACCAAATTCGATGGACTTATAAAGAATATTACAAGTAAAATATGGTTACAGACATTTAAAATAATATCCTAAGTTAAGACTATCTAAAATCATTATAGTTACGTTACATAAACACACAATATATGTAAACAAGATAACATCACACTATTTAGGCATCGAATAATTACATATAATTACATGTTACATTCAAAAGAAATTCTTACATTGTGTGTGTGCACGGGTGTGTGCTTTGTGTGTGTGTGTTTGTGTATGTGTGTGTGTGTGTCTGAAGAGGGGGGGTCGTGTCGCATTCCGATGGCATCTGGTGAAGAGGTTAGATAAGGATCCACAGCTCAAGGAGTCAGAGAAACTCCTTTGCTAAATCCAGGCTGATTCAGAAATCAGTTTGACACGTTCAGACGTTACAGCTGACTTGGTGTATATACAGTCTGCGGTATACAGGTGCATCTCAATAAATTAGAATGTCGTGGAAAAGTTCATTTATTTCAGTAATTCAACTCAAATTGTGAAACTCGTGTATTAAATAAATTCAATGCACACAGACTGAAGTAGTTTAAGTCTTTGGTTCTTTTAATTGTGATGATTTTGGCTCACATTTAACAAAAACCCACCAATTCACTATCTCAACAAATTAGAATATGGTGACATGCCAATCAGCTAATCAACTCAAAACACCTGCAAAGGTTTCCTGAGCCTTCAAAATGGTCTCTCAGTTTGGTTCACTAGGCTACACAATCATGGGGAAGACTGCTGATCTGACAGTTGTCCAGAAGACAATCATTGACACCCTTCACAAGGAGGGTAAGCCACAAACATTCACTGCCAAAGAAGCTGGCTGTTCACAGAGTGCTGTATCCAAGCATGTTAACAGAAAGTTGAGTGGAAGGAAAAAGTGTGGAAGAAAAAGATGCACAACCAACCGAGAGAACCGCAGCCTTATGAGGATTGTCAAGCAAAATCGATTCAAGAATTTGAGTGAACTTCACAAGGAATGGACTGAGGTTGGGGTCAAGGCATCAAGAGCCACCACACACAGACGTGTCAAGGAATTTGGCTACAGTTGTCGTATTCCTCTTGTTAAGCCACTCCTGAACCACAGACAACGTCAGAGGCGTCTTACCGGGGCTAAGGAGAAGAAGAACTGGACTGTTGACCAGTGGTCCAATATCCTCTTTTCAGATGAGAGCAAGTTTTGGATTTCATTTGGAAACCAAGGTCCTAGAGTCTGGAGGAAGGGTGGAGAAGCTCATAGCCCAAGTTGCTTGAAGTCCAGTGTTAAGTTTCCACAGTCTGTGATGATTTGGGGTGCAATGTCATCTGCTGGTGTTGGTCCATTGTGTTTTTTGAAAACCAAAGTCACTGCACCCATTTACCAAGAAATTTTGGAGCACTTCATGCTTCCTTCTGCTGACCAACTTTTTGAAGATGCTGATTTCATTTTCCAGCAGGATTTGGCACCTGCCCACACTGCCAAAAGCACCAAAAGTTGGTTAAATGACCATGGTGTTGGTGTGCTTGACTGGCCAGCAAACCTGGTCACCAGACCTGAACCCCATAGAGAATCTATGGGGTATTGTCAAGAGGAAAATGAGAAAACAAGAGACCAAAAAATGCAGATGAGCTGAAGGCCACTGTCAAAGAAACCTGGGCTTCCATACCACCTCAGCAGTGCCACAAACTGATCACCTCCATGCCACGCCGAATTGAGGCAGTAATTAAAGCAAAATGAGCCCCTACCAAGTATTGAGTACATGTACAGTAAATGAACATACTTTCCAGAAGGCCAACAATTCACTAAAAATGTTTTTTTTTATTGGTTTTATGAAGTATTCTAATTTGTTGAGATAGTGAATTGGTGGGTTTTTGTTAAATGTGAGCCAAAATCATCACAATTAAAAGAACCAAAGACTTAAACTACTTCAGTCTGTGTGCATTGAATTTATTTAATACACGAGTTTCACAATTTGAATTGAATTACTGAAATAAATTAACTTTTCCACGACATTCTAATTTATTGAGATGCACCTGTAAATGAGACATTTTTATTTTTAATAGCATGGATGGAATTCTTTCTGCTTTGTGTTGCTTTCTGTAGTTTTCGTATGATAAGGCTCAGGAGACCAGCATCCTGTTCCATATTAAAGACAAGTACACAGAGAAGAAGATTGACAGCACACTAAATGGTATATATATATATAAAAAAACATTTCTTTTGTATAATTGGTCGTATTGTTCTTGTAAGTGCTATTGTACGATAATGAGTAAGTTTGTCTGCGTTGTATTTTTTTGTTCTGTAGTAACACTGTATAACTGTTCGTTGGGCCGGGAGGACTGCAGTCTGTGTAAGAACACCGACTTTAAGTACAATTGTGTATGGTGTGCTCGGACACGCTCCTGTGTGTTTCATAAACTGTGTCCCAGCGATGAGGAGCAGGAATGCCCAGACCCTGTGATCTCAGCAGTGAGTTCCACTCCGACACGCTGTACCAATACCATAACATGGTATAAATAGTAGATAGATATAGAGTATTTTATTGATCATTTTTATTAGCTCAAGTTTTAAAACCAGTTTCATGTTGTGTTGGTCAAAAATACATAGTTTTGGTCTCATCAGTACTTAATGATGGTATAACAGGCAACTGAAAACTGCTCTTTAGTGTAGTTCAGTACTACAACAGTAGCTTTTATTTATCGTGTATTGTAAAGTACATAGTTAAGTGTAGGATTTCTATCTGGAGGAACTTATTCTGAACTGTACTTTGTCCTGATTTCCTTCTAGATAAGTCCACGCTACGGTCCACTGAAGGGCGGCATCTCGGTCACCATTAAAGGTTCTAACTTGGGCATTCACAAGGATGACATCAAGAGCATCTCTGTAGCGGGAGTTCCCTGCGTCCACCAGGAGGAGAAATACTCCGTTTCTACCAGGTGATGTTTCAGATACAGTCATAATGCTTCTGTATCAAACATCAAACTTTGTTTCTGAGGGACTGGAGTGTGGAGGTCTTCTGGAGCTCAGGGACGCTGCAGCAGATGTAACGCTGGACCTGTATTTGTTCGTCTCTACGGTTTCACGAAACTCACTTTGTCATCTGTGCTTTCCTGAACCCTCCGAACTGTATTCAATAATCGAGTCTTAGGCTGAGTGGAAAGAAAAGTGACAGCTGAAAAGATTGAAAGCTAGAGCAGTCATTCTGGCCCTAACCTGTCCTCTAAGCATGGACTGGGATGAGCTAGCGAGATCCCACACTGAGCTTTTAAGCTCACTTACACTGCTCATGTCCGAGGGTGGTCCGGCTTTGTGTTCACTTGGCTGCTAACAAGCTTCTCAAGTCCTGAGGACTGTGTGTGTGTGTGTGAGAGAGAGAGAGAGAGAGAGCTCCAGGCATTATTCAGCAGGGTTTGGCATCAGTATGGTGCATACACATTCACAGCGCTTTGAGCCAGAGGCTTCAGTAGATCTCACCAGGTGGAATCTTCTTCACTGAGTTGTATAGTGCAACACTGAGAGTTGGAGTTATTGTTCAATGCTGGACTGCTTGCACCATTCCGTCTGCTTTCCCGCGGAGTGCTTTTAGACATACCACAGAGAAAATACCTATCGATCAAGATGGGAAAATAACTCTAACTTCTGCTTCTTGTTTGCAGCGTTGTGTGTGAAATTGGCCAAGCGCTCCACCGAGGCCCGCACGAAGGACTCGTGAAGGTGGAGGTCAAAGGAGAGAGGAGAAGCAAATCCTCAGTCTTCTTTACATACCGGGTAAGGCACAAATCTTACCCAGCATGCATCACGTAGTCGATCAGGTAGTATCGTTTAACTCTCTGTAGCATGAATTATTACATTTACATCCAAGCAAAAAAAATGTTTTTATGTATGTTTGTAGGCCTGTTTCAATTCATGAATGTACATACCAGAGTTCCATTATCGCATGTTGTTGCCACATGGCAACAATTACATTTTATCATTTAACAGAATACTCAAAATATACAGTATGAACTTGTTTAAATGACAAAAAATAAATGAAATCTCAGATAATGTTTAATTTTTTTCCCCCTTTAAGTAGATTTGCCGAAATATTTTTAAAAAATTCGTCAGATGTTGAGAGCCCTCCAATGATGACCTTTACTATGCCATGTGATTGCAGAAAGGGACGTGTAAACGCTTGGGACGTGTAAACAGCACTTCCTGCCATGTGACATGGCATTTTTTTTTTGTTATGTCAAAGAAAAAGCACCCTTTTTCCCATTTACATATTAGTTTTGTATTATTGCCTATCAAAAAATTTTTAAAAAATTAATTGTTGCCATATGGCAACACCATGCAGTAAAGGGTTAAGGAATAATACAGAAATGGGGCATGCTGTTCTAGAAAAATAATCAAAGGAAGTAATAGCAGCATGTCTTGTGTAAGTGTTTTATTCCGAATTCATGAATGAAATAATCTACTTTTTATCCATTTCTAGTTACATTTAATATCGTGAAACGTCCAGCCCCTCTTCTTTTTCTTACGTTCTCGTGAAGTTCATAAGACAAAAGAAATAAACGCGCCGTCGTGTCACCGAGAAACCTCAGCCCGCGAAGTCGTCTTTCCCGAAGACTCCCGTGGCAGAAAACGTACTGACCATCACAAAGCACTGACACTGGAGACTCCTTCCTTATATTCATGATCTCAAAGATGATACGCTTTTAACTTGTGAAATAACAGCACATTTTTACCAGTAGACAGTTATGAGATTGAGTGTGGCGTGCGCCACAATGCAAGTCCCGGTGCACGTTGTTACTGTGGAAACAATAACGTGTTTGAACGAGCGCATTAAACCATTTGATTCGATCCACTGCTGTCAGAGCTGCTGCTATGGAAAACGAATCAACACCCTTCTGACCAATCAGATATATACTGAATATAACTGAAAATAATAGTTACGTTCTTCTTGACATGTATACATGATGTGACAATGTGGAATATTCTAGGACACATCGTTAAGGCCAACTGTATCATGAAAGGACAATCCATTTTTTTCCTCCCAAAAAAAGTAGACACTGAACCTATTTTAGGCTGCAGGTCGATGCGCACTGTCCCCACGGTGCATTATTTATCTGTCAGGTTAGCAGCGCACGCTAATTTTCGTGTATTAGCACATTTTATTGCATCACTATTATAGGGAGTTAACATTGCTCTATCCCTCCCACAGGGCTTTGCACAGGGATCTGTGTTTGCTCAGTGAGCTGACAGCACTGTGTGTGTGTGTGTGTGTGTGTGTGTGTGTGTGTGTGTGTGTGTGTGTGTGTGTGTGTGTGAGAGAGAGAGAGAGAGAGAGAGACAGAGAGAGCCTCAGTGTCGGTACAGCCTGGGGAAGATATGAGACCAGAACTCGAGGGAGTTATGATACAGTTATGAGTAGGTGGTAACAGAGTTAATGTCTTTCACCGCCAGTTTTTTAAGCTACAGCTCAATCAATTAGCCCCCAACTGATCCCCACTCGCAGGATGCACAGGCTCTAAGACTACTTTTAGACAGCAGACTGTAATGTTTCAATCGGCTTAGTTTTGGAAGTGTGCGTTTTTCCTTGCCTAATCGCATTACCGTTGTCGAGAGAAGCTACCTGCTTTTTTTTTTTTTTGTTTTGTTTTGTTTTTTCCCCCCAAATTTGCTGAAAAGCATACGCATATGGATGAATACAAATGCGAACCAGGAAATGAACTGAAACTGTTACTGAACACAAAAGGTAAAATGATGGCAAAACAGTTGTAAGATAATTAGATTAGATTTGGTTTGCCCTTGAGAGAAAACCCCCCTCGATTGGACCCTCCTTTCATGTGTCCACTTATTACAAGTGGCTGTGAATTAAAAAATAATAATAATAATAATACTAATAATAATAATAATAAATGACGGAATGGTGTAACATATTGCAATACGCTGTCATTTTCCCCCTCCCTATCACTCTCATTTCTCAGGACCCCAAGCCTGAGGTGGTGCAGCCCAGACGCGGTCCCAGAGCGGGAGGAACAATCATCACCATCGCCGGCACTGACCTCGATACGGCTTCTAAAGAAGACATTGACATCTCTGTGGGTGGAGTGGCATGCCCAGTGTGAGTGCAGTGTTGCATCATGGGTGATGTAGTTGTGCAATTGGCTTTATTACTCAGAGAAGCACACTTGCATAAAATTGGCTCGGCAGACGGTGAGGAAAGTAATTACTCATAACCTGTCCGAGTTTGGTGTATACGTGACCTTATTTCTCTCTCTCTCTCTCTCTCTCTCTCTCTCTCTCTCTCTCTCTCTCTCGCATTTTTTCGCATTTTCCTTCCACATTCATAATGCCCCACTTATCTTAACCTTTCCCCTCAATTTTCTTCTCTGCTGCTTGCCTTTTTACTAATTTATTTGAGGTTTTTCTTGCCATTGTTGCTTAATTCATTTTCTTCTCACTGGATGCTCTCTCTCTCTCTCTCTCTCTCTCTCTCTCTCTCTCTCTCTCTCTAATAGTGAGGAGTTTGGGAAGCAAATTACGTGTAAAGTGGGGCAGTACAGGAATGAAAAAGTGCCCTCTGACCCCCTGCCTATCACTGTGCGCTACGGGAAACACACCAGCATTCAGGTGCCTGCCTTCTTCCAGTTCTCCAGTAACCCGGACATTTCCGACCACCAGCCAAGAAGCAGCTTCGACTGGTGAGCTCGCACCGATTCACCATTTCTTCGGCAAAAAAGAGCGAACCCTAACCCTGACCACTACGTTTGTGCGTAACTGTTTCAGCGGTGGGAGAAAGATCAGAGTGATGGGCTCTGGTTTCGACCTCATCCAGAAAGCCACCATGATAGTGCAAGCTTCAGCTGATGAATGGTCTGGACTTCACACCCCCATGGAGGTACATCTGTGCCATCTGTATCACTCTAGAAAATATTGTGATAAAAGATAAAAGATGAGAAATTTTTTTTTTTTTTTTTGGTCCTGAAGATGAACTGCTTGTTGCAACTTTTTTTTTTTTTTTTCCTCTGTTTTTCGAAATCAATCTTTTCTGAGATCTCTCTTGCTCAGATTCTGCTTTCAGTGATTTGATATGGCGGGCAGTTAATTCCAGCGCTGTCGTAAACAAAGCAACGGAGATTAAACAAGCATTTATCTTGTGCAAAAACCTGTTCGCTTCGAAGTAATCTTTATTATCTATATTAACTTTTTTTTTTTTTTTTTTTTTTTTTTTTTTTAAGACACCCCTCTAAAACACTTACACAGTCTCATAGAGCTCTCTATAAGCCATGCTGAAAAATCTAAAAAAAAAAAAAAATCTGGGTTTTTCATCCAGCTTTTGTAACCGTATGTAAAATATATGGCATTTTAATTGGAACGTGTCGTATAGGCTGAGCAGCGCTCTCGAATATTGCTGTAAGGGTTGAGTGGGTGAACTCCCACTCGGAGAGCAGCAAAGGGGAATGAGGGGAGAAATCTAATTCACTTTCATTTAGGAGCTGCATTAACATCGGGCCCGGCTGTTCGGCTTGATTAACACAGAGGGCAGCTCTAGTGAGTGGTCCTCTTTTTTCACCGCGTGGGCGTTTGTGTGTGGAAACACATCGATTCGAATCTCACCGTGTCGTCCGTCTTCCGTCCTTTCAGGTTAGTCAGGAGGCTCACAGTAAGAACGACAGCGTGCTGCAGTTCCTCTCCCCTACCGTCAACAGATCATACGAGAGCCAGTCCTTCAGAACTTTCATCCAGCTGGACAACCTCATCGAGGAACTGAAACCATTTGATTACCACCCAGACCCCACCTTCAATGATCTCCCCAACAAAGTCATCCCAGAGAACAGCATGATCATCGTCACGGTGTGTCTTCACAAGCCATGCAAAAATATACTTGCGAGTCTTCTTTGTGCTGTTTGCCTGCAGACCGGTTTTCATTGTTGCGAAGGCAAATGTAACGTGGATGTTTTCAACAAGGAATTGTTTTGAAACAGTTAAAAACCTAAAGTTGTTTAAATGTATGTAAAACTACATGTTTGTCCAGGGTCGTGGTTTTGCCAAAGCCATGACCGCGAAGGAAGCGGAGGCATTTGTGGGTGACGTGTCCTGTAACGTGAACACTCTTCAGGATGATAAGCTGTTCCTGGATCCACCCACCACCACCCCGAGATCTCGTTCCAAGAGACAGCGGAGAGACACGACATCTGAACTGCTAGACCTTCTGGTGGGTTCTCGGTTTACAGCTCCTCCGCTGCTTCCCGTCGTTCCTTACGTATTATATTTGATGACTGATTCACTCACTCGGGGCACTTCCAAAAGAAAAGAAGTGTTATAAATGTCAGGATTCATATTAGGCATTCAACCCGAGTTATTCGAGAATTGAGTTATTAGATGTTGACACGTTGACATGATGACACGTTTCGTCTTGGTTTAGTGTAGCCTAATGGGAGTATGGCAGGATGTAGGATGTAACATTAGTCGTTCCCAGGATGCCTTGCTTCGTGTGCGCGGTAATTAAAGTCCTGACCTGTTGTTTTGCTTTCTGTCACAGATTAAGTTTGGTAATGGTGAGTGGTTGGTTGGCTCTGTGCACTATGAGAGGAAGTACGAGGTGAAACTGGATACAATCATCATCCCTGCGGTTATCGTCCCAATGCTGCTGATCATAGCAATCTCGATTGTGTGCTACAGGTAAAATCAAACTCTTTCCATCTTCATACACTTAGCTGATAGAGTTGTATGCAGTATGAAATGATGGCATCTATGAGTCGTGAGTTATTAGAGAGTTGGCACAAGACTACTTATTTGCCCCTTATTTCTCAATCGGGTTCTGTTTAAGGAGGAAGAGCCAGCAGGCAGAGCGGGAGTATGAGAAGGTGAAGCACCAGTTAGAGAATCTGGAGGAGAGTGTGCGTGACCGCTGCAAGAAAGAATTCACAGGTCATTTAACGCAAACCACTGATCGAAAACGATTTAAAAATAAATAAATAAACGTACAGCTTCAGCCTTTACGAAAACACTATCTGTGCTTCACTGCAGACCTGATGATCGAGATGGAGGACCACACGAATGATCTGAGTGAGGGACGCATCCCATTTCTGGACTATAAGACCTACACGGACCGTGTCTTCTTCCTGCCCTCAAAAGATGGAGCCAACGACGTCATGATCACCGGCAAGCTGAATATTCCAGAGTCCCGCAAAGCCACAGTGGCGCAGGCTCTTAATCAGTTCTCCAACCTGCTGAACAGCAAGACTTTCCTCATCACTGTACGCTGATGCTTTCGCTCTCACACACAAACGCATTCACACTACAGATTACATTAGGTTATTTGACTTCATTTTTTTTTTTTTTTTTTTTTTTTTTTTTTGGCCCAAAGCATTTTGCAACAGCCAATTTTTGTGACAGTCAGACTTTATGTATCTTCCTTAAGGCAGTAGCCATCAACTAAGATTAATCCCATGAACTATTAAGTCCTCTGATCACTGGGTTTCCACCACCAAAATCCTTCATTCCACTTCTAATCCAGTTTTCAACCACGGGTCTTACTTCATAACTCCTTGTCAGTAAAGAGGAAAAGCAATTATTTTGGTGTCTTTTGAGTTGGAGGAATAGCCTCCTAAATATAAATAAAGCATAATTCGTGTCTCAGCTTCAGATAATCAAATCCCATTATTACAGTTATAACACAAAGCTATTGCCGTTACCTTCTGGGGATTTATGTTAATGGTGCAAGTAAATCCTTACTTCATTTATATCTCATTTAATGCACACTCACATGTCTTAGGCTAAAGGTTTACAAGTTATCTGAGCAAGATTCAGATCTAAGTACCAGACTGCCTCGTAATTAGGTAATCACACAAATGATCCTACAATTTAGTCCATTACTAAAACAAATTGGCCCAGTTGTTTTAATTATATCAGAGCACCTTAAAGGCAATTTTAGTGATTGTTTATTCTTCCATTTATTAATTCAGTCCTTAATGAGACGTGAGCCATGAGCCAACTGGAAGATATAATCACTCCAATGGTTCCCGGGTCTGACCTGGGGTCTTAGTCCAGTGGGACATGCCTGATACAGTTCTAGCTAACCAGCTTAAGGAGTTCCTCAAAGTGCTCTTTCCATTGCTCAACAACATCCACAGTAGAAAACAACACTTGCCTACACTTATGCTTGTGCATGCTCTCATCCCTCCCTCCTGAGGCCAGATCTTGTTTGAGGCTTCTCCAAGCTTGTCCCATGCCAGAGCTTTCAAGTGCTTTCAACTGCAACTGCTTTTGCCACAGCACTTCTCCTATACCTCTTAATAGAATCAGGAGAGCGTTCAATTACTTGCAAGGCTTCCGTCTTCAACTCGAAGGCTACCCTCACCACTGTGCCCGCCAGTTCATCCTGCAGTTGCCACCACGACAGGCACAGACAGTCTCCCAGCCACAACTTTTAGCAGCTGTCTCTACAGTTGATGACTTCAACATGGTCCCCGGTCTCCTCTCTCACCAAAACTTTTACTAGATTCTAACAAAGAACCCGGAAACCTCTCCTGGGTTTACCCGGTAAATCAGTGCCCTGGGCAATGAATCCAGCTCACTACCAAGTGGTGATACCAAGTACACTGGTCCGTGGTGCCTTGTAAATGGTCATTTGTAATGACTTTATTTCCGACCTCGGCACTTTTGATGATTACCTTCTCAAAACAGCGATTAGTATGGTCAGTAGTATTAATTTAACCAAGTACTTTGCCTGTACATCAACTGATCTAAAGCCAATACCGCTATAAACTAATTTAAAAGACTAGAAGAGGGGCTTTATACTCTTCAAAGTGTGAGTGGCCATGTTGATTTGACGTCACTCCTGAAAAGGCAAAGGAACTGGTAGTTGAGAAGACTACCCCAAGGTGACAAGATGAAATCTCAAGTTGAGGAGGTCTTTTCTGTGGCTTTTACTGGTTGGAGGCAGGGAATTACATCGCCTCAAACACATCACCAGTTATACCCCTCCGAGTATTGCTGTTATTCCCAACATGCTCACTGAAATCTCCCAGTAGCACTATGGAGTCAGTAGGAAGTGCCATATCAAGCAGGTACCCTCACTCTGCTACAACTTCTCCAAGAGGGCAGAATACCCCAAAATGCTATTTGGTGCCAACAACTGAGCTTTTACTGGGAAAATCTCCAACTGTTATGCCTTCAGCTTGGGACTGGTGAATTATCCCCACACCCGCCTGAAGCCTGACTCCTGTCGGAACTCCAGAATAGGAGAGATCCACCCCCGATCGAAGACTTTCATAACAAAACCTGTGCATATTTAAGGTCTACTATATCTAGTCCATACCTTTCCTTCTTACACAGTAACTCGGACTCTTTCCCTGCCTTTTTTTCCAAAGCCAGTTTTTTCCAAAGCCTTTGCAAAATTCTGGTCTATGTAATTCCCTCCTGGAATTGCACCTGAGCCCCACTCCTTATCTTCCAGGTTATGAGCCATTTCATACTGACCCCAACCGGGTTACGTGAGCAGTGCCGTGGTAGTGATAGGAAGGTCGTGAGTTCAAATCCCAGCACTGCCAAGCTGCTACTGCTGGGCCCTTGAGCAACGCCCTTAACCCTCGACTGCTCAGGTGTATAAAATGAGATAAATGTAAGTCGATCTAGATAAGGGCATCTGCCAAATGCCATAAATGTACAAATACGTGAGTAGCCCAGTAGTCTCCAGGTGCTCTGTAACCCTAATCTGGGCAGGGTATACCTTTTTTTTTTTTTTTCATCTTTAAAGGGTGTTGTTAGCAGTTCCCCTGGCCTCCCCTCTTCCTATTAGATCTGTTCACCAGGTGTGGCCCAAAGTTGGAGCATTAAGCTCACAATAACATCTCTGAAGTACACAAACCCGTTTACCACAACAAGGTCTCAATCCACGGAAGTGTACTTTTGTCATGTCTGTTTTACTTACTGAGTTTTAATGTGTCTAATCAAAGCAAACCTTACTCTAAGGTACGAAACCAACATTGGAAATTAAGTTATAATTTCCATAATCATATAAAATATTTCATTAGTAGCACACTCTCACCAGACATTGGACACCCCATCCACCAATATCCTGTGTGTTTATTGGTATCCTATCCTAGGAAACACAAATAAACTAAACTGATTAACCTCTATCTCTAACTCTTTGTAGTTTATCCGGACCCTGGAGGCTCGTCAAGACTTCAACGCGAGAGCTAAGGTGTACTTCGCATCTCTGCTGACTGTGGCCTTGCACGGGAAGCTGGAATACTACACAGACATCATGAGGACACTGCTGTTAGGGCTTATGGAGGAGTACGTGCAGAGTAAAAACCCCAAACTCATGCTACGCAGGTGAGCTACCACCATCCCATCATTTTCCTGAAAAACCCAGAGCTTTTTTTCTATTACTGGACTGCGCTGGAAAGTGCAAAACCGAGCCGTTTGTTTTGGACATTTGTAATATTTTGGAACATATAGCCTTCCTGCAACAAAAGATGCATTCTTGTCAAGTTAATTTACTTTTAGTTTTACAGAGATTTAAAACCTATTTATTTTGCTCTTCGTTCAGTTTCCTTCCCTGGAGCTTTAGCAAACATCGCTTATGAGCATTATATCGGATAGATATTTATCCTGGCTTTGCCTTGTTCGGTAATCTGTTTAGCCATTTACTGGCCTGCCACTTTTTTTGCTAGTTGAATTATAATTCTCAATCAGCCGGTGATCTACACTAATTATCCCGCTCCTTGATTACTCCATAATTGTTCATTAACGGCTAATCACTAACATTTGGCACATTTAGGGGTAAAAGAGCAAATAATTATTGCTTATATAATAAGCATGTGCGCGTGTATTTTCCGTCTCAAGGTCAGAGACGGTGGTTGAGAGGATGCTGTGTAACTGGATGTCGATCTGCCTCTATCAGTTCCTAAAGGTAATGCAGGCCTCAGCACAGCACCAACAGTCTTGCTGTCTCAGCTTCACTATTGTAAAAGTATAATGCCTGAAATCAGCACTATACAACACCATGTTTCGCTAAACAACATATTGTGATTATAAGAAAATAGATTACCACATGGGTATTATGTATTTTAAAGGTAATACATATGGCTTGTGGGGATTTTCAGGCCTTTTGAATATTTTAGCTAGATTAGGTTATTCTTTTCACTTGCTTATTACCATAGAACCTTTTGAGACATGACATTTATTAAACATTATGACTGTCATATTTAATAAATGTCAGGAGTGACTCTGGTGCAGCTTTACTTAATGTTGAGCGCGAACACGAATACATAGCCATGCATGCGTAAAGAGAAACTGAATTCTGTTTCAGTCACAAGAACGTCAGGTTACGTTTCATACCACAGACGATAAAGACAGCCGGTTGTGTGTAAGTAGAATGCGAAGGCCACTTTATAAAGGATCCGTAAGACCGATTCCGCATTCTGTTTTATATCTGCAGGACTCCGCAGGAGAACCTTTGTATAAACTCTTCCGAGCCATAAAGCATCAAATAGAGAAAGGCCCAGTGGATGCACAGGTGAAGAAGGCTAAATACACACTCAATGATACAGGCCTGCTGGGGGATGATGTGGAGTACTCCATGCTGGTAAGAGCTACGTGTACCTCTGGCATAACCTTGATTTGTTTTTCTCGTACAATATGAACATGTTTCCCCATCTGTATCGCATTTCCCTCTTTCAGTCTTTCTGTTGTTTCAGACCCTACAGGTGTTGGTTCAGGGGGAGGGTCCTGACATCACTCCAGTGAAGGTGCTAGACTGTGACACTATTTCTCAGGTGAAAGAGAAGATCATTGAGCAGGTGTACAAAAACCTACCCTACTCACAGAGGCCAAAAGTGGATAGTGTCACACTCGGTAAGGCTGCAACAGTGTGTGCATGTGTGTATTATTATTATTATTATTATTATTCACATTGTATAAACTGGGTGTGTTCGGTGACCATGCCACTATTCAGGTGGTCAGAGGTTTTTGCCTAGTGGCTATAAATAGCTGCCCCTTTCAGGTGGCGTATTTGTGCCAGGAATACAAAGTGGATTGTCGCTTCCTGCTTCCTTGACTATAAGATGGAACATTGTTCCTGTCCAGTCTATGCACTATGTGGCCAAAAGTTTGTGGACACCTGACCATCACACCCCTGTGTACTTGTTGAACATCTCATTCCAGATTTAGTCCAGTCTTTTGCTGTTATAATAACCTCCACTCTTCTGGGAAGGATTTCCACTAGATTTTGGAGCGTGGCTGTGGGGATTTGTGATCATTCAGCCACAAGAGCATTAGACACTGATGTCAGATGAGGAGGCCTTGGGTGCAGTCGGCGTTCCAGTTCATCCCCAAAGGTGTTCAGTGGGGATGAGGTCAGGGATCCGTGCAGGACGTTCACGTTCTTCTACGCCAATCTTGTCAAACCATGTCTTCATGGAGCTCGTTTTGTGCACAGGGGTATTGTCATGATGGGACAGGTTTGGGCCTCTTAGTTCCAGTGAAGGGAGATTGTAAAGCTACTGCATACAAAGATATTCTAGATAACTCAGTGATAACTCGCTTCAAACTTTGTGCCAACAGTTTGGGGAAGACCCACATATGGGTTTGATGGTCAGGTGTCCACAAACATGATGAAAATGACTTAATAATTCGTTACATTAATATAGCGCTTTACATGGTATGGGGGGGGAAATCTCCTCAATCACCACCAGTGTGTAGCATCCACCTGGATGATGCGACGGCAGCCATAGTGCGCCAGAACCCCCACCACACACCAGCTATTGGTGGAGAGGAGAGGAGAGTGATGTAGCCAATTCAGGGATGGAGATTATTAGGGGGCCGTGATAGAGAAGGGCCAATGGGGGAATTTAACCAGGACTATACCTCTACTCTTTACGAGAAGTGTCCTGGGATTTTTAATGACCGCAGAGAGTCAGGACCTCGGTTTAACGTCTGATCCGAAAGATGATGCTCTTTCTTTTTTTTTTAAACAGTATAACACTCCCAACACTATACTAGGGCATTATGACCCACACAGACCACAGGGAGAGCACCACCTGCTGGCCTTCCTAATACCTTAGTTTTCCCCAGGAGGTCTCCCATCGAGGTACAGGCTAGGCTCAACCCTGCTTAGCTTCAGTAGGAAACCAGGCAAGAGCTGCAGGGCGATATACCTCTGGCCAGTATGACTTAATTAGCATTAGTATTAGCATTAGCATGTGTTGCTAAAGATGCTATAGAGCAGGTCGAGAGCTGCTGTTTTTTGTGCTAAGCTTCATACACTAAACCTGTGTCCAAATGCTATTACACACTTTCACTCAGGATATGGAAATACGGAAACTGTAAATGACACAACTGGCCACTTTTACTGCAAAGGTTTTTTTGTTTCTTTTTTTCTATGAGCTACATATACAGAGTTATTAGCTTGTTAGCTTGCTAGCAGTAATATCGAAGAGTCAGGGACAGCAGTCACTTATAGACAGACGCAGTAACTGGCTACAGTACACCTAATTTGAACAGAGCAAGCCAAATATTTATGAAATATGAAATAGTTTAGTAAATTAAAGTATTAGTATTTTACTTGTCCACATCTTTTTGTTTTGAAAAGCAAATTGCATTCGATTGCAGAGCGTTCGGGGCAAGCTCTTTTCCTGAAGTATACAGTAATGCTGATCCTTCAGGTCTCCAGTGTCTTATTTAACAGCATTGACTTGAGCTGTATCGTATTACAGTGGCCCTCAGATGGAGATAAGGTTTCCCCCCCAAGGGGAAAGTTAATAAGGGTGTGTTAGTACTGGTACACTGAGTAAACCCAGCATTAGAAGCTTTATGTTTTTTTGTTTCAGCCTGAAAGATTCTCTGAAAGATTCTCTTACACCCTCCACAGAGTGGCGCCCCGGTTCCACAGGGCAGATCCTGTCAGATCTCGATGTGACCTCCCAGAAAGAGGGCAGATGGAGGCACCTTAACACACTAGCACACTACAACGTGAGTATCACTTTAGAAACCTGGCACGTTGGCAGCTGTGTGTGAGTGATAAGTTAAGCTCTGAGAAACAGCTTGAACTTCTGTGTGTGTGTGTGTGTGTGTGTGTGTGTGTGTGTGTGTGTGTGTGTGTGTGTGTGTGTGTGTTTGGCTCGCAGGTTCGAGATGGTGCCATGCTAATCCTTTCCAGGGTTTTACACACACAGCAGTCATATGACCAAAACCATGACAACCATGAGGAGAGTAAGTGGAAACTGTTCTGTGTTCAAGAACATCATTGGTTTGATTGGATTTTAGAATCCCACGCTGTTGACCGTGCACCGTGTTATATATCCACACACACACACTACCTTGTGATTGCGTAGCATGTAGATAAAGCACGGCAACAGCTGCACAACACGCCTACATAATCCCTTCTCTTTCCTCACAGGAAATGCCCTGCTAGAGGACGATAAAGTGTTCCATCTGGTCAGGCCGGCTGATGAGCTGGATGACGTGAAGTCAAAAAGAGGCAGCATTAAGGATAAGTCCATGACCAAAGCCATCACAGAGATCTATCTCACTCGTCTGCTCTCGGTCAAGGTAGACTCAGCGAAACACACATCCAATTTTACACATCCAGAACCTTCTGAAGATATTAGTGTAACTAGTTTCAGTGCGAAAGGAGGCACAGATCGAATCTTCAGGTGGAAAATCTCATTTGCTAGTTGAAACAAAATGCAGGATTTAATGAGCCTGGCTCGGTGGCTCAGTCCTCTGCTTCAGTGGCAAATGTCCTTATACATCTAAACTCCAGAGCTTCCATCAAGGGATTGAAGCTTAAACCTGCCATCTGCCCGGTTTTGCGTAAATGCCTTCCCGTGTGATGGGCTGTCTGATGTGTATTCATGTTTGCACTGCAGTAAATTTGGCAATTAGAGAGCGTTTCACACTCGGCAGGTTTGGAGCTCAGCAGAGTAAACAAAAGAAGGGTCTTCACCGGAGACTGCGCGTGTTCCAGTCCGTCTAGCACGCAGCACAGATCGATATGTTTTCAAGGCAACAGTGCATGATTGTGTTAGACACCCAAGGCATAAAGATTAGCATGGCTTTCTATTGAGTGTGCTGGGATCATGATGAGCTGACATTTACACGGTGTGATAACTATGCAATAAAAATGTCAGAAGTCTCCAATATGTCAGGATATATTACGGACACGAGACGACAAAATCACAGAAGCTAAACTACATCTAAAATGTTGCGTGTTTATGGATTTGGGGACCTTCTCCCACTACTCTCTGCAGAATCTCTCCAATTCAGTGTGGTGCATAGTTGTACCACCACTGTCGGGTCTCTCCGGGGGTCGTTAGACCATTCTTGCCGTGCATTGCGTTTCGGTTAGTTTGGGAGGTGAACCTTCAGCCCACTATGAAGAACCCTTAACCATCCTGACAGGATCCAAAAATTTTTATGTTTACGACCCAGAGCTTATAAACATCCTCACACCACGATGCTGCCACCACCATGCTTCACTGTAGGGACGAGCGTGCCTGGATTCCTGCACACGTCAACACTTTGGCATTGAGGTCAAAGGGTTCAATCTTGGTTTCATCAGAAAACAGAACCTTTTGAGATCTCCAAGTGGTTCATCATGTGTGTTTTACAGAGGAGTGAATTTTTTTTTTTTTCCACGCAGGACCACTGGAGTTTGTTTGCTCAAGTTTGGCCGGGGCGGCCGGCTCAGAGGAGTCTTGGTGATTCCTAACGTCCCATATTTATGGCTGCCGGAAGCCATCGTGTTCTTCACGACTTTCAAAGAGGCACACTTTTATTTTATTTTTTTTTTTAGTACTCGGTGAAGCTGTGTGCCCCAACCCAATCGTGTCTCTGAGGTCTACGGACAATTCCTTTCACGTCACGGCTTGTTTGTTGCTCTGCCGTGCATCGGCAGCTTTGGGGCTTTGTATAGACAGAGTTGATCTTTTCTAAGTCATGTCCAATCAAGTAAAAGGGAACAAAACTTTTAATTCATTATATGTAAATCTGCAATGCAAGAAAATGAGGAAAAAGTAGATCATTCTTTCTGAATATTTTCTGAATGTGCGTAAAAGTATAAAACTAAAAAAAAAACAATTATTATAATAAAAATAATAACAGTATAATAATATCAGTGTGTGTGAGAGAGAAAGAGAGAGAGAGATTCTCATTGTGTCATTAAGACTCATGAATGTTGAATGTTCAGTTTGAAATGTGCCGATCTGCTCCAAACTGTGTGTGTGTGTGTGTTGTGTGTTTTCAGGGCACGCTGCAGCAGTTCGTAGATGACTTCTTCCGCAGCGTTCTCTGTTCAGGAACCGTGGTGCCGCCCGCCATTAAATACTTTTTCGACTTCCTAGACGAGCAGGCCTTAAAACACGAAAACGTCGACGAGGAGACCATCCACATCTGGAAGACCAACAGGTACGTCTGTGAGAAAAGATTTGGCGCGCCTGTGTGCTCTGCGTTC
The DNA here is from genome assembly GCA_023630585.1 of Cranoglanis bouderius. Taxonomy (NCBI): domain Eukaryota; kingdom Metazoa; phylum Chordata; class Actinopteri; order Siluriformes; family Cranoglanididae; genus Cranoglanis; species Cranoglanis bouderius. The sequence goes on along the minus strand of CM042571.1, from coordinate 13,862,115 downwards.
GATGCGCGGCGTGCGTACGCAATTGGGATCGTCTCAGACGTTACACACGCTCATACACACCCTCAGCAATCCTGCAGGAGTGTGACCCGCTCTTTTACATTCAGGGTATCTAATCTTCTCTTGGGACTCAGCTGCATAAATTAGTGTCAACTCCGTGTTTATTTATTTCCGCTGATGAGTTGTTGTGCTTGCAGAAAGACCGGCGCCGGTTAGAGCGATGTGAATAAGGATGATGAGTAATATCATCAGACCACTGGCTTCACGTGCTCGTTTTGTTTTGCTAATCCAGCAGAGACCGTTCCTATTAAAAAGGAATCCGACAAACAGCCAAATAAACATAGTAATTATGTCCCTGGTTAATTTAATTGTGCTGTTATTACACACTCTTTTTATTTTGTTGTTGTTCTCTCGCAGCGCAGAGGGACACATCAAGCCAATGTAAATTGCAGAATTGCCCATATCTATTAGCTCGGCTTTAAAACACATGGCAGCACATGTGCAGGAAGTGCCTCAGCCCTGTTTTGTAATTCACTAGTAGTGGAGCCTTGTTTGTGTGTGTGTGTGTGTGTGTGTGTGTGTGTGTGTGTGTGTGTGTGTGTGTAGTGTTACCACAATACCAAAATTTCACCCTCGATACCTCACTAGGTACCACGATGCTGGTACTCAAATAATGCAATTGGGTATAATGTTCATGTTGCACCCCTGGGGTTGGGGATTCAAATCCCACCTCTGCCCTCTATGCACGGAGCTTGCATGTTCCCCATGTGCTTTGGGGGTTTGTATGATGTCTCAGAAAAGTTTATGATGACATTATTTATCACTATATATATATATATATATATATATATATCGCCAAGCCTTGGTTTACAATGCATGTTGCTAATAGAATTTGTTGAGTGTGATTATGCTTCAGACCTCTAGTCAAATGCTGCATTATTACTAATAAGTGATAGCGTCTTAGTGAGTATGGGCCGAAATAAGCCACCAGAACAGTTTCAATGCACTTTGACAGATTCTACAAGTCTCTGGAACTGGACTGGAGGATGAACGCCATTCTTCTGTAAAGATATTCCCTCAGTTGGTATTTTGATGAGATGTTTTCATGGGCTGAAAGTGATTAGTCAGAACAGCTCTGTACTGAGTTGCAGCGACTCTCCCCGAAACGCATATGTAGTTTTATCAAATACAGCAGCGATATCCGTTGTACAGTAGCTAACTGAGTAATTAAATATACTGTATAGGTGATTTAGTGTGTATTCTACCTCAGCAACTTACTGTGAGTTAAACGTTTAAAACGCTAGAATGAATGGTTTGTGCCCTTAATATTATAGTCTCCAAGCAAGCTTCTAAACCTGGTCAAATTTATTTTTTTTTGATGAGATAAATGTTTATCTTTGTTACCATGAAGCCCATTTAAAAGCAGTCTGAAGTAATTCACATGAATAAAGTGTACGTTGTTACGATATCAGGAGAAGGCTGGACACAGTTGCGGTGAAAAGCTTCGACACTTTATTCAGCACACTTGTAGAAAGGACACAGGAAAACAGAAAGGCTTCATGAAGGCTTCGAGACTTTGCAGGTTATCGTGGCTAAGAACATACGAATTCTCAAAACGTTAGCGCTAGCAGTAAAGACACACAGTTAGAAATGAAAAGGGTTAGCCGTCATAAGCACCCAGAACCTTTTACATAAGCTAGCAGGCAAAACATACAGTGTGCTAATTATACAGCGCTAACAGAAATGAACACTCGACAAGTGCACGTTAAACTATCACAGAAATTCATAAACTGGAAGAGGGCTTTAGCGGAAGTCGGAATCCGAGGTACTTAGCTTTGATGTCGAGGCCGTGAGAATCAGTCCAGAGTTTAATCGCTCGGCACAGTGAGATTCGGGAGGAAACGGACACTCGACATAAGGAAGTGGTTTGGGAACCACAAACACGGAGCTTCGGACATCTAAATTAGAACAACGGAATCAAGAGCTACGGAAATCGGAATCCGCGCTACGGAACTAGAAACATTTCTATACTTCAAAGTGACACTCCGTTAAACTGAACTACAAACTAATAATCCGCGCCGGAGTGGAAGAAAACAGGGCTTTTTAAACACACAGAAAACATACATGAAATCAAAGGCACCTGGAAATGATAATCACATTACATGGAGAACCAATACGAAATAAGGAGGCGGGGACAGAGACATGACGCAAGACAATAACAAAAGCGCACATGGCCGAGGTAAACAAAACGAGAGTCCTTCTGAATGGAGCTGGAATGCGGAAGTAAGCTACTCCATTCGCTGCGAGAGAGGGAACATAACATACGTACTGAGGTGCCAGTGAATTAGCTTCATCTATGTAATACCTAATAAACTGGCAAATTACTTGTATAATAGCATTAATGCAGGTTATTACACAGGTCATGTATTAGAGTTGAGGGGAAGCCGGGAGGAAGCACACACACGTACGCTTCTTCCGCCTAATGTGTACTTACATACATTGTTCTGTTTTGTTTGGATTAAATCTGTGGGTCAGACAGGCAAAGCAACTGAAGTATCATTTCAAATGACTTCTTTAGTAGACGGAGTCTTGAGTTCCACATGTGTTATGCATTATGTGTGCGTCATTTCATAATGAAAACAGTGGACATGGTGTTAATATTTCACACCAGTATACGTATTACAGTGATTGGGAGATTATATGTGAGAACAAAATTTCTTTTGTTTGTTTGATTATTACCTAATATTTAAAGGAAAGATTGCACTGATCTGATACCCAGTATCAGTGTCGGATTATGTAACAAATATCCAGCATCGGTATCAGATTATGTAACAAATATCCAGCATCAGTATCGGATTATGTAACAAATACCCAGCATCAGTGTCAGATTATGTAACAAATACCCAGCAACAGTGTCGGATTATGTAACAAATACCCAGCATCAGTGTCGGATTATGTAACAAATACCCAGCATCAGTGTCGGATTATGTAACAAATACCCAGCAACAGTGTCGGATTATGTAACAAATACCCAGCAACAGTGTCGGATTATGTAACAAATACCCAGCATCGGTGTCGGATTATGTAACAAATACCCAGCATCGGTGTCGGATTATGTAACAAATACCCAGCATCGGTGTCGGATTATGTAACAAATACCCAGCATCGGTATCAGATTATGTAACAAATATCCAGCATCGGTATCGGATTATGTAACAAATATCCAGCATCGGTATCGGATTATGTAACAAATATCCAGCATCGGTATCGGATTATGTAACAAATACCCAGCATCAGTGTCGGATTATGTAACAAATACCCAGCATCAGTGTCGGATTATGTAACAAATACCCAGCATCAGTGTCGGATTATGTAACAAATACCCAGCATCAGTGTCGGATTATGTAACAAATACCCAGCATCAGTGTCGGATTATGTAACAAATACCCAGCAACAGTATCGGATTATGTAACAAATACCCAGCAACAGTATCGGATTATGTAACAAATGCCCAGTATCGGTATCAGATTCTACATGCTACCACCAGTACCATTTTATAGGTCTGAAATAAAAAACATAGCAAAGCTGAATATTTTAATAAAAATAAATAAATAAAACCTTGACAATAAAACCTGACAAACCCAGACCTCATGGTAAACCAGAGACAGCTGTCTACTTGGGTACAGTGGATGTGGACAGATATGCAACATCCGTCACTGTCTTCACCAGTAAGTGTGTAGGAGATGTTGCATCTGCAGAGGCTCTGCACTCTGTTAAACCAAAAGCGTTGGATGGACAGTGAAGTTTTCCTTCCAGATTTCAAATCTGGAGACAGTGAGGCACTGAGAGCAGGCAGCCATGATCTGAAGTTGTGCATCAAGGCTTCCAAACACAACTAGCCTGCAAATTGAGGCTAACGCTAACCTAAGGAAGAGGGGATCCAGGCAATCACTGACTATAAAAGTAAAGAGGTAAACGCCTCCCTTGCTGAAGAGCTCAACACATTTCGTTCCCCCTTTGAAGCCAACCATGCTGAGCTAACCAGTGACTGCTCAGCCATCTCAGAAGACCCAGCACTCACTCCACCTACAGAAGAATCCCTGATGAGAATACACACACGCAAAGCCGCAGGCCCCCACGGCCTCCTGGGAAAGTACCGAGAGCAACCAACTGGCATCCAGCTCTCACTGAAATTCTCAGTCTTTCGCCAGTCCAGGCCACAATCCATCATTCCTGCGCCATTCTGCACAGTAACATGCCTCAACTCAGCTGTCGTACCATTACACTCTTTGAAAGACTGGTCTTTGCATGAGCAGAATTCTCGAAACACTGAATCTGCACCAAACAAACTGAACTGATTCATTGAAGATGCAGCACCATTGGTCATATAAATGGTACTGGAAGGAAACGAGCACTATGTAACAATGCTGTTCATCAGGTTCCCGAGTGGCGCAACAGAAAAGTGTTTGTCCTGTTGTCAAGAGATCGTGAGTTAGAATCCTATCTATGGCTGAGAGCAAAATTGGCCGTGCTCTTTAGCCGGTAGTGATGGCATTCCTCTCTCCTCTGTCACTCAGAGCGACACTAACCAATCGCGGGTGTGCGTGAGCTTATTTGTGCGTACGAGTTAGCCCTTCCCGAGTGGCTGGCTGCACGTGTCTCAACGGAAGCCTTGACACTCCTCGGTTGATAACGTGACTAGCTAGTGGGTGGGAAATGAGCAAATTGGGATAAAATCGGCCCGTGGGATAAAATCTCCCCTGCTCTACACCCATGACTGTGTCGCCAAGCATGACTCAAGTTTGCTGATGACATGACAATAGTGCGGCATTAATGATGAGAAAGAGTGGTGCACTGTCAACGCCATCTCTCTCCATGTTACTAAAAACAAGATGGATATTACCTTCCGAACACAACTCCCTACACTCTACACTTGTGTATACATATAATGACAATAAGCTTGAACTGAATGGAGTACATACTGTAAATACAAATAAAGTAGAAAGACAATGATTTAGTTCTTTGGAAGGAAGCTGTTAATTACTATCCTAAACTCGTTAGTACCGGTACTGAAAAAATAAAATAAAATGAGGTAGCAGAACCTTTTCAGTGCTGATATCCCACGCAGCCTGATTGTGGTGAAGGGTTTTATAAGTGGTCAGCAAGTTCTCTACACATTGTGTGTCCATTTATTTACTAGAATTCAGAAGTTCAAAAGAAAATGTATGTCATTTTCAAAGTGCATTGGGAATGCACTAAGTCCAATGATGAATATGGATTTTTTTTTTCTTTCTTTCTTTCTTTTCATCCAACAGAGGTAATCAGATTTTTTATTTATTTATTTTTTTTTTATGTGACCGCGGGCATCGGATCAGTATTCAGCCGAGCCAAATTCATTAAATCCACTTACAGCTTTCTTCATTTGAACAGCTTGCCATATTAGGCCTGTTGGGAGTTACAATCACTGCTAGAACTAATGATGATTAGGGCTTCACTGCCTAAGGTGATATTCTAAGGTCATCTCATCTCTTTCCGTCTCGCGTTCTCTCTGCAGTCTCCCGCTTAGGTTCTGGGTGAACATTCTGAAGAACCCTCATTTCATCTTCGACGTCCATGTGACAGAAGTGGTCGACGCCTCATTATCAGTCATTGCTCAGACCTTCATGGATGCCTGCACTAAATCGGAGCACAAACTCAGCAGGGTGAGTCCACACATGGGCTCGGTATAAAACAGACACTAGTGCCAGGAGCTAAGATCACACGGTGATCTATAGAGAATACACGTGGTCCAGTAACATTTTCCTGTTTCCTCCAGGACTCCCCAAGCAACAAGCTTCTCTATGCAAAGGAGATCTCCACATACAAAAAAATGGTGGATGAGTAAGTCTTATTATTCTCATCACGTGTAAAAGAATATATATATATATATTCCTGATATAAAGCAAAGCATGCCTAAATGTCTCAAGGTCTCGTTGCAACTCTCCTCCCCCTTTATGTGCCATGGCCACACTAGTAATGCATTTCCATAGCAAAATGGTTTTTTTTTGTTGTTTTTTTTTTGGTCCACATTGATATTTTTACGCAGAGATGATAGGAAAACGTTTGTACCGAGCACGCACTGATGGAGCCCGCTACACGAGCCATTTACGCAGCTGTTTATGTGGTTCGATGCAAAGACGGCCAAGTTAAGTGACTACAACGAGGCTCTCGGTGCAGTCAGTGATGGATTTGAGGTCGGTCGTGTAGGAGTGAATACAAAATATACTGCAAATAAATCTTGTATCCTGGATATTTTATCTAGTATTTCTTATTACATGTAAGATCGTTAAACATATTTCTAGACATTATTACTTGCCGTTTTCTTATTCGATCGGCAGGTCATTTCGTTTCTTTCTAGAAATGAATGCTTAAAATGAGCTAAATTTATCCGCCAGTAAAACAAGACAATTCGAAGCTTGAAATAGGAAATAGGATAACACTAGATACATAATAATATAATAGGATAATATTAGATACATTTGACTTGCTAAGATGTCATTTTTTTTGCAGTGTATTTTCACACAGAAACACAGCGAGAGACTAAAATCGGAGTTAAAATGAACTCACGGGACGACAGGCGGTGTTCGTATATATATCTCAAGTTTTGCCATCCATCCTAAAGCGCCAAAACGGCATTCCTCAGGTTTATCAGCCCCAGAGACCTTTTTCTTTTTTTTTTTTTTTAAAAAAGTGTTTTTTGGTGATGTGCAGTTTTTTTTTTCTTTGTAGACAAACGTCCAATACCGTGAAAATTTTCAGGGTCGAGGGTTCGATTCGCGCCATGGCCATGCGTGTCCGGAGTTTGCATGTTCTCCCCGTGCTTCGGGGGTTTCCTCTGGGTACTCCGGTTCCCCCCCCCCAGTCCAAAGACATGCAAGTGTCCGTAGTGTGTGAATGTTTTACCAATAAACCGATCGTGTCAATCCCACAGTTACTACAAAGGAATCCGACTCATGGTGCCGGTCAGCGACCAAGACATGAACACACACTTAGCTGAAGTGTCACGGGTGAGAGCGCCTCCTTTCTGCTTTCCTCAAGTTCTTTCCTCAAATGCCTCCTGTGCACTTGTTTAATGATGTTCTTTGCGTCCTGTAGGCCCATACCGACAAACTGAACACACAAGTTGCCCTCCATCAGCTGTACCAGTACGCCAGCAAATACTATAAGGAGGTAAAAGTGCTGACACGCGCACTATTCTCAGGATGGATGCTAATAGAGTACATGGTGCAAATAGAGTTTCGGAAGTCTAATGTTCTTGTGCTGGCTTTAATATCTTTACATCTCTGGAGCCGGTTTTAATGTGACTTTCACTCGTGTTCACTTTCTCACTTCATATTTCTCTCTCTCTCTCTCTCTCTCTCTCTCTCTCTCTCTCTCTCTCTCTCTCTCTCTCTCTCTCTCTCTCTCTCTCTCTCTCTCTCTCTCTCTCTCTCTCTCTCTCTCTCTCTCTCTCTCTCTCTCTCTCTCTCTCTCTCTCTCTCTCTCTCTCTCAGATCATCCTGGCTCTGGATGAAGACCCCGCAGCTCAGTGTAAGCAGCTCACAATGCGACTCCAGCAGATCGCCGCCGCCCTCGAGAACAAAGTGACGGATCTCTAACCGGAGAGAGACGGACGGAGAGAAGGAGAATGACCCGGAACGAAACCCGCCACTCGGTCACGTCAGACTCATGTCTCCGGGGCAGAAGAACAGCCGGTTAAAGAATAAATGTCCCTTGGTGTGTAATTAGCATATAAATATAATCAGATGTTGAATTTCTTCCTGTGTAGAGAGAGAGAGAGAGAGAGAGAGAGAGAGAAAAGGTTTTATGAATTGTATTATATATTTTTTTTAATGTGCAGTCTTTATGCGGAAAGCTTTATAAGGAAGAAATATCTTTTTAAATTGACAGCCTTGTTTTGATTTTGTTGATAAATGTGAGGCGTGTGTGTGAGTGTGAGTGTGTGTGTGTGTGTGTGTGTGTGTGTGTGAGAGTTGGATGCCTAAATTCTGACCAAATGGGAGATGCTTGGTCACTGGTATTGAGCACTGTTGTGTGTGTGTGTGTGTGTGTGTGTGTGTGTGTGTGTGTGTGTGTGTGTGTGTGTGTGTGTGTGTGTGTGTGTGTGTGTGTGTGTGTGTGTGTGTGTGTGTGGGTTCACCATGGAATCATGACTTATGCTTTGTTCAACCAAACACAACCAAACATAATCAAACCCGGTCGTTGTCTGAAAGCACATAGATGCTTTTCCTCCCCAGCAGGACTTGCTTGTGTTTTTTCTCTATTGATTCAGACCTGCTGAGCTTTTGGTGTCACCTTAGAAGCCTGAGGAAACACTGGAAAAGCCAGCGTTATGATCCATAGCAGCACATTTCCTGTCCATACCCTTAACTCATCCAAATAAATAAATAAATAAATAAATAAATAAGCACAGATGAGATTTTGTTCAGGCAATAGTATTCAAACTGAAAAGTCTCTCAACACAAGGCATGTCATTTTCCCACATACGTAAAGTAACGTGTTCTGGGATGGAAAAAAAACAAAAAAAAACACAGTTCCTTTATTCGTGTACAGCCATCGTTCATATCAGGAATCGCGGTTATCGTTATAGGTTGTCCAGAGCACAGTTTCAGTTCGTCTCAGAAATACAGCGGACGGTGACATTTCATGGTGCGCAGCATGCCTGTATTTCCTCTAAGAATTGCCTCGACGTGACCCAATCAAACGCTCCGTTGACTTTTTTTTAAATATAGTAAGTACCAGTGAGTACCCAATTTTGAGGGCTGATAGACTTTTTTGCGTCCTCCAGCGAACGAAACCCGTTGCTTTCGAATATTAGCGTCCTCTGCGCATCCGGACGATTCGATCCTCTGCTTGAGTGACGTGCGGAAACTAATCAACGACGGAGACGAGCACTTAGGAACAAGAAGTGGCTGCTCACGGCTCGGTACTGAACTAAACGGTACTCTTTAAACTGATTAATATGGTCGCATCATGTTAATAGTACAAGAAGATTTAATAACGCCTGCTGTGCTTTTTTTTTCTTCTTCAGTATTTGTACTCATACCTCTAGATGTTATAAATGTAAGCACCAAATACTGCAATACACAGAAATCCTTCTCACTGTTGTTGAGTACTATAAGCTTTTAAGCTTTTTTTTTGTTTGGCTCTATGAAGCTGTTCAGTGTTGCTTTCCTTGTTGTACTCAATAGTGACTGAGATTAGGATTTTTGGTCATTCAAAATTGGTTCCTGATCACCACAAATCTCTCTCTTTTTTTTTTTTTAAATCCTCTTTTTGAGCTGTACCTCTCAGGGCTCGTCTTGCCCCTGATTTCACTGCCAGTCGGATACGTTTCGGTCTCCGAATAGTGGGAGTTCCTCTTTGAAGTAATGCTGGTCTGTTTTGTCGCCGAACGGTGCGGGGCGTCGTGAAGAAGCCTTGTGGCGCTTCGGCGCTGCCCACTCAATTCCCCGGCGCTGTAATGAAAGCAGCGGGAGCCGTGTTTGATCTTAATTGCATGTGGGCTGCTGACGCCGCGCTTTTCGAAACGCACGCAGTATTCCTCGTTTTTCATTTCCGTCCACAACCAGACACCGAGCCCTTATCCCTTATAGCTCAATGTAAAGCTTCTTCAGCCTTTCTTTCACCAAACTGTGCCTTAAATGATAAGTGTTACACCTTTGTGTTGAAGATAGTCGGTGATAATGGCGAGTTTTAGTCATAGGGAGCTTGCAGTGTATTTGCAGCCGTGGTGTCGAGTGTAAGTAGGATCATTTTGTGCCGTAGTCACAATGTGCCAATAGGCTAATCAAATAAGAAAGAAAAAGGCAGTTTTTATATCAGTGTGCTTTTGGGTGTCTATGGGTGTCTATGGCTTGTGTTTGTGTGTGTGCGTGTGTGTGTGTGTGTGTGTACGGGTGAGTGTGTGTGCTTTTGTACTGTAGTTGTATTGGAGACGAGCTTAGATTAGTCTGAACTAAACTAAGCTGTGGTGAATGTAAAATAAATCCCCCAAAGCATCTGCGACTTTGCTTTTATTCCTCATCCGAAAGGAGAATCTTCAATAGAAGTGTTGAGTAGCACAGGGTGTTTTCACTGTTGTGTTATCCCTTAGAGCTATAATTTGTTTCTATGCTATTCCATAGTGTGTATGAAAAATATCTATACTCGATGACCTTCTTACTGCTGTGCAGTTATTTTTATTCTTTCATGTCCTACGATATTATATGCCTTTGTATCAACAGAAAAGCAAATCTGTCAACGATGTATTCTTGTGTAATATCCTATGCATTTGAAGTCCTGGAAAATGGCGATATGTTGTGCTGTTATCAAGATGTTTTTTTTTCCCCCCTCGTGGTTGTATAGTGAACCGAGATTCCTGGGACTCTAACGTACAGTAAGGCGGGAGAATAAAGATTAGCCGTGGCTCTTTCAGGCCTGGCACCTCAGAAGAGTTCTTACATGCCTAATCTGTTTGTACTGAAGTGCTCGCCGCTCAGCAAGGGTCAAGGCCTGACTAAACACCTTGCGCCCTTACATCAATAAAGAGACACTTCCATTTCATCGCCTCGCTCTGTGTGTGTGTTTTTTTTTTTCTCTGTCCCTCGCTGAATGAACATCTCGGATATGACTCGACTGCAGTTGAACTGCTGTGTGACCTGTAAATGAGTTTATGTCCTTATTAATGTTGACAGAAAAGGTGGTCAGTCAGTGAGCAGATTGTATTTATGATGCATAATTGTCACTGTTTACCGTTAATGACCTTTTGAATGGCCCTCTTTTCATTATAGAGAATAGCCATAGCATTAAAACCACCGTCAGGTGACGTGAATAACATCGATTATCTCATTACCGTGGCACCTGTCGAGGGGTGGGATGTATTAGGCAGCAGGTGAACAGTCAATTGTCGAAGTCGATGTGTTGGAAGCAGAAAAAACGGGCAAGAGTAAGGATCTGAGCGACTTTTTAACAAGGGCCAAATTGTGATGGCTAGACGACTGGGTCAGAGCATCTCCAAAACGGCAGGTCTCGTGAGGCGTTCCCGGTAAGCAGTGGTTAGTACCTACCAAAAGTGGTCCATGGAAGGACAACTGGTGAACCCGGCAAGAGGGTCATGGGCACCCAAGGCTTATTGATGCGCGCGGGGCTCAAAAGGCTATCCGTCTGGTCCGATCCCACAGATACTATAGCACAGATTGCTGATAAAGTTAATGTCGACTATGATAGAGAGGTGTCAGAACACACAGAGCATCACAGCTTGCTGTGTATTGGGCTGCCTAGCCGCAGACCGGTCAGAGTGCCCGTGCTGACCCCTGTCCACTACCAAAAGCACCTCCAATGGGCACGTGAGCATCAGAACTGGACCATGGAGCAATGGAAGAAGATGGCCTGGTCTGATGAATCACGTTTTCTTTTACGTCATGTGGATGGCCAGGTGCGTGTTACCTTACCTTACCTGGGGAAGAGATGGCACCAGGAAGAAGCACTATGGGAAGAACCAGGAACTATGCACTATGGGAAGAAGGCAAGCTGGCCGAGGCAGCGTGATGCTCTGGACAATGTTCTGCTGAGAAACCTTGGGTCCTGGCATTCATGTGGATGTTACTTTGACACGTACCACCTACCTAAACTCGGATGCAGACCGAGTACACTCCTTCATAGTAATGGTATTCCCTAATGGCAGTGGCCTCTTTCAGCAGGATAATGCGCCCTGACACACTGCAGAAATTGTTCAGAAACGGTTTGAGGAACACGACAAAGAGTTCAAGGTGTTGACTCGGCCTCCAAATTCCACAGATCTCAATCCGATCGAGCGTCTGTGGGATGTGCTGCACAAACAAGTCCGACCCATAGAGGCCCCACCTCGCAACTTACAGGACTTAAAGGATCTGCTGCTAACGTCTTGGTGCCAGATACCACAGCACACCTTCAGAGGTCTTGTGGAGTCCTGTTTGGTGGCACAAGGGAGACCTACACAATATTAGACAGGTGGTTTTAAAATTCAAAAATTAACAATACCTGCAAAGCATTATTCCAGGGACCCCAACAAAGGCCCAGAAAAGCTCAAAGAAAGGACAATTAATTAAATCACTGCATAAATAAATAAATCTAAAAAAAAAAGAACAAAAAAAAAAAAAGATGAAAGCCGACACTGCTTTGTGCCGAAGAGAGAAAAAAATCAAAGCGAAGACGAGGTCCCATGAAAGCAAACTAACTGAGCAATAGCAGTGCAAGGAACGTTCATGTACCCCCCCCCCCCCCACTGCCCCCACAACAAAAACAGAAAAGAAAAATAACTCACGAGAAACCTTCCCAGACAGGCACCAAGCTAGAATAAATATTTTCCATTACTGCGAATTCCTCATGGGTCACTGAGTCAGTAAAGTCATTGTGACCCGTAATTGTAAGAGGAGCACATTCACAGTTAAAGGCCGACAAAAGCATTATGACAATGCAGTGAGCGGGATTTTTTTTTTTTCTTGATTATATTTATAGAATAAAAACAAGAATCCTCTTGGCATCTGTGGGTTTTTCAGTCCAGAAGGCCGTGCTTCACATGGCTGCTCAATCAATCAAATGAAATTAATACAACGGTTTAAAAAAAGCTTGTGTTTCTCATGCTGAGAACATAATGATTTAAACACTTGCATGCTTCCTTCCATCTCAGCCAGAGGCGTCACTCATGGTTCATCACTCAACAAGTGTCTGTGTATGTGGGGGTGGGGGTGTGGGTGTGGGTGTGGGTGTGGGTGGCGGTGGGGGGGCATGTCTATTCCCTTCTCACACTTCAAAAATTCTTAAATGTATTATTTTCTCCTTCCATTTACACACAAATATAAAAGCAATGGAGACTATAATTAAACTACAAGACCAAGTTATGTTTAGTGTGTTGTCTGAATTAATATTGCATTGGTTGACCACATAAGCAGTTGATGTGGGTAAGTAAAGCCAGAATGATACATCTCTGAAAGTGAAATTCGGAAACATTTTAATGATAAAAATAGGACAAAAAATAACGTTACAATAACCTGGTTGCATAAGTGTACACACCCTTTTATAACTGGGGATGCGGCTGTGTTCACCAATCACATTCAGTCTCATGTTCAAAAGTAATTATCATACAGCTGTCATCAATGAAATTATTCTGACTGACCCCCAAATAAAGATCAGCTGTTTCTAGAGGATTTTCATCTTGGTTTCATCTGGTTGCTGAAGCCATGGTCCACAAAGAGCTTACAAAGCATGTACAGGGTCTCATTGTGGAAAGGAATTGATCAGGAGAGGGGTATAAAAGCATTTCCAAAACGTTAGACGTACTGTACCATGGAACACCGTGAAGGCCATCATCGACAAGTGGAGAAAATGGAGCGCCACAGTGACATCACCAAGAACAGGACGTCCCTCCAAAATTATAAAAGGACAAGACAAAAACTTACCAGGGAGGCTGCCGAGAGACCAACGGCATCATTAAAGGAGCTGCGGGAAAATCTGACCAGTAATGATTACTCTCTGCATGTGACGACAATCTCTCGTGTTCTTCACACGTCTGGGCTGTGGGGTAGGGCGGCTAGACGGAAGCCCTTTCTCACAGAAAACACCCCAGCCCAACTAAAATCACCCCAAACCATGTGGCAAATTGTGTCTGATGAGATCAATTCCAAAAGGAATTATAATTCCATAATTTCAAAAGGTATGTTTGGGGCAAAAAATACTTTGCAATTGCACAATCAAGGTAAGAAAAGATCTGACATGATTTACATTTACAGCATTTGGCAGACGCCCTTATCCAGAGCGACTTACCTTTATCTCATTTACACATCTGAGCAGTTGAGGGTTAAGGGCCTCGCTCAAGGGCGCAGCAGTGGAAGCTTGGTGGTGCTGGCATTTGAACTCACGACCTTCCGATCAGACGTCCGACATCTTAACCACCGGGCTACCACTTCGCAAAAACCTGCCCTTTTAACAGGGGTGTGTAGACTTTTTATATCCATTGAAGATCATGAACGATGATGTTCTCTTCCTCTGTCTCTTTAGGCAAAATACTGTAACTCGTAATTTATTGGCCTTTTACCATACCTAGTGCTGGTAAAATATACACAGTGTTTTTTATCAAAATCAGTTTGGCCTTGGTGTCTGTAGAATATGTACTTCTTTTATTCTTTGAGCATTTATCTCTATATCTCACATCGCAAACAGTTTTTGAAAAATGCCTCCTTGAACCATTCTGCAGAAAGCTGAGGACATATAACAAAAGGAAAAAAAGAAAAAAAGATAAAAGTAATGCGCTCTACTGCACAGTAGACCGAGGCTGTTTCTTAATACCAAGTGTACAATGGACATTACGTTGTGAAGAATATTGTTGTCAATTTACTCTGTAAGACTGATCTCAAGGACAAAAGAGCTGAGAAAATTCCTGTGATGCTATGCTTCCACTTGCATTTTCTCCCCTGGATGCTGCTGCACTGCCTCTCCATTACTCTCCATTACTCATTTCCACATTTTTTATAACGGTATGATTGCTACGGGAAAGTAAACTGTGACCTTAGAATTATAAGGCGAAGACCCGTTTTAAGGTCTGGGGCATCGCGGTATTGAAATTCCAGTTAGCAAAACTCTAAATGACTGAAAATTAGAATTACAGCAATTAGACCTACACAATGTACGTTAACGTTACTCCAAATTTACGTTCGAAAATTCGAAGATATTCACAAAGAAAACGCTAGACAAGCACAGATAGAAGTTTATTATTCTGTAAGATCAATTACTGTTTGGTTTTATAAGGTTCTATCTGGCTGGTACTGATGCATGTGACAACAATCTCTCATATTCTTCAAATGTCTGGGCTATGGGGTAGGGTGGCTAGATGGAAATAATCATTTAAAAAAAACAAAAACATCCAAGCCCACCTAAAGTACCCCAAACCATGTGGCAATATGTGTTATGGTCTGACTACACCAAAGTATAATTCTAAAAGATATGTTTGGCACAAAAACAAGACAGCTCATCACCCAAAGAACACCATACCCACAGTGAAGCATGGTGGTGGTAGCATTATGTTATGGGGCTGCTTCTCTTCAGCTGGGACTGGTGCTGTAGTCAAGATATAGAGGATCATGGATAGCCGCAGACCTGCAGACTTCTGTTAGACAGCTAAAGAGGAAGAGTCACCTTCCAGCACGATAAGGACCCAAAGCACAAATCCAAGTCAACAAAGGAACGGCTTCAGTAGAAGAAGATCAACGTTTTGGAGTCCAGCTCTAAATCCTATCAAAAACCTGTGGAATGACTTGAAGAGGGTTGCGCACAGGAGATCCCCATGCAGTTTGATAGATGTGGAGCATTTCTGCAATGAAGAGCGGAATGAAAGTGTAGTGCTGTACTACAAGCAAAAGTTCCTTCAACAAAGTGTTAAATGGTTAAGAAGTTATTGTAAGACAGACTATTTTCCTATTGTTTTTTTTTTTTTTAATATTACACAAAGAACTTTTCAAAATAAAAATAACACCACAGGAGAATAAAGTATCCCCCAGCTATGATGTTTTATCTGGGTAACTCATTTCCACTCAAAATTCCAGAGCTTTATGATACTGAGGTCACAAAATATTAAAACACTTTAAACACGTCTTCAGGCAGTAAACAGCACTCTGTTTGCTTTTTTCAAATTTTCATTTAATATTACATCAGAATTTTCAATGATTGAATATCTTATATAAAATCACGCTAGCAAACAAGCTTTCACAAGTAACCTAATGGCATCAAGTGATTTAAATTTTGTAACAGTACTTAACTATTATATCAATAATGCATTAAAAATGAGGAAGGGCATTTAGATGCAAATTGAAGGGCTTTGCCTTTGTGATGAACAACAGTACACCCTTATCTATTTGACTAAATGTAATGTGACAGACAAACAAGGCATAAAAAAAAATATCACGGGCACGATTTCAACTAAAAGGCAATGTACGAAACAAAGTTTTATAACACTAATAGGCGTCATGGTGGATAAACTGTTATAATTGGTTAATCTGATTGTAATTCTTCTTAAGGTACAGATTTTGCCAGTGCAATTGTATCATTAGGCACAGTGATGAGAAACACCAGATATGTATATACTGTATGTGTTTGGATAACTGCCTGGTGCGCTGAGAATCATCTGGAGACCTTCTTTCTCCAGAAGTTCATTGACAAGGAACTCGGTTATCTGGGGGATCATGCAACCACAGCTGCATATGTAACATTCACTGTACACAAGCGCCAGAGGCAGTGGGAATTATCTGGATAAGGCATGCCAACAATGTCATGACGAATTGGACTCAGCATGAAAGGTGTCTTACAAGGTCAACCAAGGCCACCTGGGGGTCATGAGCAGGACTCTGTGAGCTAGTTGCTGAATTCTGCACAGTGTGGGAAGGATTAACAGTAGGAGACTAAAAGTGTATTAGATGGTGAGGCCAGTCCATCCTGTCCCTGCAGACACTGTAGGTTTCCCTCAGTGAGGCTAACCGTGGATAGGCCTACCTGAGGAGGTTGAAAGTCAGAGAGCTGCACAGCCTGGTGGTCGATGTAACTGACATCATAGCGTTGCCTTAGAGTACCAACACATGCCGATCTCAGAACTGGTAAAAATAACTCGAAGGCGAGATGGATCTTACATCTGATCTTACACCAGGAGGCCCACATGCCTGCTGTGCTCCGTGGTACCACGCTGCTCCTCAGCCTGTAAGGGATGCATCAGTGGTGGATCCCCAAGCAGACTTCTCTTGTTAGAAATGTTTTGCGCCTCCAGCATGCTAGAACTTGGGCTCATTTTGCTGAAACTAGGTCATTGTAGCAGGTTGGGGTGCAGCTTAGTGTGAATCTGCAATTGGACGGCGGTGACAAGCTGGAGTGGTTATACATACATACATATACAGTACATATATATATATATATATATATATATATATATATATATATATATATATATATATATATATATATATAAACACACACACAGTGAGCTTATAAATATGAACACATACACACATATGTCCCTCACCTGGTGGCAGGTGTGTGTGTAATGTGCCACTAGTGTGGCAGCTCTCTCTGTGCTCCCCCAGTAGGTGGGGCAGTTTGTCGTGGGTCTGGGAGGCAGCTAAAGTAGGGGATGATTTTGTTCATTTTGGTGAAGAATTCAGTTCGAATGTGGTTATATATAGTGCACTCAGTGAGGAAGTGCAGCTCTGTCTCTATTTAACGCGCACTGCTGGCACAGTCTCTTCCCTTCTGTCTGTGTCGGCCCGGCTCGACGGCCAAGCGGTTCTCGCTTAGTCTGTACTTCGTCAAGGTGTTTCTCCGTTTTTTAGATCAGTCACCGTGCCCAGATAATCTGCCACAGTGTACTTTCTGTTTAGGGCCAGATAACACCGCATTTTACTCTGGAGTTTAGTTTAGGTTTCCCAGTAGGCCAGATAGTTTACTTTCAGTGTTTGTGTCATTTGGTCAATTCTAATTGGATTTGCAAAATTCTTCTGTTTCTGAGTCTTTACTGTGTTAGTGTGTGTTGGTGGTGTGTTGGTGTGTGTTGGTGGTGTGTTAGTGTGTGTTGGTGGTGTGTTAGTGTGTGTTGGTGGTGTGTTAGTGGTGTGTTAGTGTGTGTTGGTGGTGTGTTGGTGTGTGTTGTTGGTGTGTTAGTGTGTGTTGGTGTGTGTTGGTGTGTGTTGGTGGTGTGTTAGTGTGTGTTGGTGGTGTGTTAGTGGTGTGTTAGTGTGCGTTGGTGGTGTGTGTTGGTGGTGTGTCGGTGGTGTGTCAGTGGTGTGTTAGTGTGTGTTGGTGGTGTGTTAGTGTGTGTTGGTGGTGTGTTAGTGTGTGTTGGTGGTGTGTTAGTGTGTGTTGGTGGTGTGTTGGTGGTGTGTTGGTGGTGTGTTAGTGTGTGTTGGTGGTGTGTTGGTGGTGTGTTAGTGTGTGGTAGTGGAGTTGTAGTGCAGTGACTCAGGACCAGTTAGATGAGGGGACTGGTGTCTTTGCTCAACTCTTGGTATTGCAGAGCTTTATAATGACATGGGTATGGGTCGCTCTCTTTTAGGTATTTTCAAAATTTGATTGCCCTTATTTGTATTTTTATAATGAATGGGTATTGGCCATTCTGAAATTCTGATCATTCTCTCGCTCTCATGGATCCCTGGGATCTGGGATCCAGGTGACGGCTGATAACCCACCTCTAAAAAAAAACTCATATCTTTGGCAACCCTAGAGGAAACAACGACTGGTGATGAGTACCTGAGAAGAAGAGAAGCTTCCAGAAAACCGTTTTATTAATTATAAAAAATTAAAATAAAAAAGTTGAATGGCCAGGTTCAGGGAGATTACTACCACATCACTCCTAACTAATGCAGTACAATAGCCTGAAATTTATGTCATGATTATCTGTGAAACTACTCTTCAAGAATTTGAAAGAAAGAGTTTACTGAAAGCAATTAAATATGACAATTGATGGGATTTTAAAACATGATTTTTGTAAATTGATTTGCCTTCATGGAGGAGCTTGCCATCCCATTGTTCTAAATACCTACAGTACACAAAAAAATGAAAGTAAGTAATAAGCATAAGTAGTACCTGAAGAGCATTTCTTCAAGAAATACAGTCCCCTCTGAAAGTATTGGAACAGCAAGGCCAATTCTATTGTTTTCGCCATACATTTAAGACATTTGGGTTCAAGATAAAAAAAAAATGAATATGAGACGATATATAAGAATTTCAGCTTTCATTTCCTTGAACGTTGTGATTTCAACTGCCATTTTGTTCATTAGATAAAAGTTGTAGTTTCATCTAAAATTAGCTAACATTATCATATACACTATATGGCCAAAAGTTTGTAGACACCTGACCATCACACCCGTATCGTTTCCTCACCCAAACTGTTGCCACAAAGTTGGAAGCGCACAGTTGTTTACAATGTCTTTGTGTGCTGTAACTTTATCATTTCCCTTCACTGGAAATACGAGGCCCGAACCTTTTCCAGCACGACAGTGTCACTGTGCACAAAGACATGGTGTGTCAAGGTTGAAGCCTTGGAGCTCTGACCTCAACCCCACTGAACACCTTTGGGATGAACCGAAACGCCGACTGCGCCCCAGGCCTCCTCACCCGACACCAATATTCGGCAAATCCCCACTGCCACGCTCCAAAATATGTGTGGAAAAAGTGGAAAGCCTTTCCAGAAGAGTGGAGGTTATTACAACAACAGACGGGGAACAAACCCAGGAATGGTATGTTCAACAAACACATACTGTATGATTATAATGCTTAGGTGTCCACATACTGCACTTTTGCCCATAGTGTAGCTGTGCACGTGTTAAACAGATTTGTAATATAACTGAATATAAAACTGAATTCATCACCACAAACTGCAATTCCTATTTAAGTCCTTATTCCTTTGGATACACGCTATGTTTATTCAGGCTATTGCCTCACTTCCGGGTTTGTTTGGAGACAGGTGTGCATTTTTAAAATACAGAATACTATATATTATTCTGATGTATTTTTCTTCTGGATATTTTGTGGCATTGTTTTTGAAATAGTTTAAATTCATTTATGTAGCAAAGCAACTATTTTTAAACACTACCCCCCCCCCCTGCATGCCCAAAGTGCACACATCTTTACACGCTTTAGGTATATGTACACGAGGTATATGTGATAGCAATAAAATCTACATTTTATTTACAGAATTAGTCAGAATTACCCAGAAAGATACATTTATACATATAATTTATACACACAGAGATGCATTTATATAATTAAAGAGTTTACGCTTTATGCAAAACAGTAAACTATGCAAAGCTAGTGCTTGAGGCTTTTCAGGTTTATTTTATTCCCAGGTGGTATTTATTTATTGATTTTTTTAAAATTATTATTTATTATTGTTATTATATTATATTGTAATCTCTATCTAAAAAAAAAAAAAACCCAGACAATATTAACAATTAATAAAAACACACGAAAAGCACATAAATGGCAGGCGGGCTTTCTTACCGGAAGTGATTCTTTCTAACTCACGACATTTAGCCAATGGCAGCGCAGGACGCTGAATTTTACCCAATCAGATCAGTCCGGGGGCAGGCTTTTTGAATCCAGCGCGGTCACCAAGGCAAAATGACAGGAGTTAGAAGATCCTGTAGATACATATTTTTCCCCCACTCATGCATAATAGCATTTCGTTTCGTTATGTAAGAGTGTTAAGTTATAGGCGGTACTTAACTACAAATAAATACCATGGACTACTAGTTAGCAGGTTTAACGGTTTGTCGTATTTCCGGTTTTAACAATGCCCACGATAAGACTCACGGATGCAAGCATAACAACACTGCACTGCTACTGCTGTATAATCCAGGAGCGACCAGGTTAGTCCACTACAAACACACATCTGCTAGCATATGACAGTTCATGTGTGTTTAGATCAGCTAAAGTTCAATCCCGGAAGCCAAACATGACATAAGTAACACTTAACTGCTTTTCAGTGATGTTTACCTCCAATCTTGCAGAGGTTCTGCTTACTGTTTGATAGAACACAGGTTCCTAGTCTTGGAGAACCCTTGGTGCTTTCCCTAAAATGTCCAGGACCAGGACCAGGAACGTGTGTGCAGGGTAAAACAAGCAGTGATTACGCTTTATGGCCAAAGGTGTGTGAAGCACTGAACATCCTATTACAGATCCACTGGCGTTAATATGGACTGTTTGCTGTTATAATAACCTCCGCTCTTCTGGGAAGTGCTTTCTACAAGATTAGACCTGTGGGGATTTGTGAAGAACCACATACTGTGTGGACGTGTGATGGTCAGGTGCAACCCCACCGAACACCCTCGGGATGAACTGGAACGCCGACTGCACCCCAGACCTCCTCACCTGACATCAGTGCCTGATCTCACTCAAGCTCTTGTGGCTGAATGAACACAAATCCCCACAGCCACGCCCCAAAATCTAGTGGAAAGCCTTCCCAGAAGAGTGGAGGTTATTATAACATATATAACATATAACATATATACTGTATGCCAGGGAAGTCATTAATAATACAAGTGTGTGTGTTTTCTCTCGCAGGTCACGTCATACGCCGAGTAAGTCATCATGTATAGTAACCGGAGTATATCTGAGACGTCCTGTTGTCCAATCAGCGGCAGCAGCAGCATTACAGGTCTCCTGTCTGCTCTCTGTGACCGGAGCCTGTCCGGAGTGTCATGGAAGCGGCGCTCTTTTGGAGGTGTCTCCCGTGCGGGGCTCCACCGCGCCCTCCGAAGACGTGCCTACGCCACGCTGCTTTCCAAACTTTTCCAGGACGGCTCGGCCAAACCCTCCTCGTCGACGGCAGACGCCTTAGCCAACACACCCCCTTACAACAAAATGCTCATGATCTCCTTCGACCTGCGCGTCTCGGGCCGGGCCGAGGACGCAGAGAGGCTGGAGGGCCTGCTGGGACAGCTGCGTGAAGCAGGCCGCTCCTCCGGTCTGACCGAGCTTGACTCGGTGCTGGAGCTCTTGGCACAGCTGGCAGGATCAGGTCCTCCACTCGTGCCCTCGTTCAGCAGGGACTGCATGCGGCGCGAACGGCCTGTGCTGCGCAGAAATGCGCTGCCGGGTTACATCAGCGAGGAGCTGCAGAGGCTGGAGAGCAGGACCTGGGCTCTGGTGTGTGAGGAGGAATGGGGAGCGTTCGGGGCTGTCTGTAGGACTCTCAGCGTTTTAGACGCTCCACCAGGGACCGGATTGTTCGGTTTGGAGAGGAGACTGGAAGGAGAGGAGAGGTTTGAGAGAGACACCAGACTGTCTCTGTTTGGAGCTCTGCAGCACTCGCGGACAGCAGATTTGGACGTGCGGCTGGACTTGCCACCAGTCCCCAGTAACGCAGACGTCACGGGACTCAATATACGGGTGAGACGCTGAAACTTTAATCAGTCAGCGCAGGGCAAGTTCAGTTCACTTTGGGTTTGGGTTTTGCGATTTTTGCGATGCAACTTGCGAATTTTATTTATTTATTTATTTATTGCGGAAAACTTCTTGAAGTGGCGAAATTGCAACTGCACGAAATAGTTTCGCCATGATGTTTGTTGGTAAATGAGACCTGTATATGGCTGAATGCGTGTTGTGATGACGTCACGTGACTCGTCTTGGCCCAAATCTGCGGTAATTTCGAAACATCCCAAAATCCTCCGAATATTCAAGATTCAAGTCTCCACTCGTTTTCTTTCGCTAAGCCCTAGGGCTGGGCGATTATGGCAAAAATATCATATCACGATACTTGAGGACGTTTCCGCGATACACGATGCGTATCACGATATATACTTTAGCTAAAAACAGTACTAAAGTAAGCAAAAAAACAAAAAACAAACGTTAAGCTGACTTTGACGGTACTTTTCTTTAATGCCTACGAAAACAAAGATTTTTTACCTTGTGTGTTTTTTTTTGTTTGTTTGTTTTTTTTACATTACGTCACCATACCAACGATATCTCAGAAAACTGTATCACGTAATCATTCATCACGATCTCGATATATCGCCCGGCCCTACTAATCCCTGACTTTCATAAGTTTAAAATCAGATTTGTGATCCTTAGCGATATTTATATAAGTAATAGAATATTTTTTGGGCTCCAGGTTCCTCAGTGTTTGGATCAGTCTGAGGATGAAGGATTCCAGTCTGCCTCCAATCTGACTCCCGACTCGCAGTCTGAGCAGAGCCCCAGCCCGGAGCCTGACGTGTGGGAGGCCTTGCGCACGTTCGTTCCCGCGAGACGTCGCTGCTGGGAAAACGTGGGCTGGTAAGAGCGAGAATAACATTCGTGAATAACCAGAGCAGGAATTATGTGTCTATCAGACCCCCGTCCCTAAGGCCGCCTCTTCCGTACTCCTCTTCGGAGATTGAATAGCACGGGGTAGCACTAATTGTACGTGATTATACGGCGGAGGTCAAATATTTGCATGTTTTGGTTAATTTGGAAAAGCCTTCGTATCCTGCTCGTGCTCCTGAGTGCGTGTACGTTTACGCATAAGAAGACTAACCAACATAAACCTCGACTTGATCGACTTCAAAATCGTATAATCTGCACGGATTACTTTAATGTTTACGCACAGCTTTATTAAAACATTCATAAATGAGGCCTAACAACGCGAGGACATCGAGTGGCTCTAATGCATTTTCCTGCTCGACAACATTTGGTGCTTGTTTTGCATTTATTTGTCATTTTCTCTCCAACTCTCCATCCCTAAAGTCCTCCAGGTCAGAAAGAGCCTCCATACCTGACCGAAGCAGGCAGAGAGGCGTTTGATCAGTTGTATCAGCTTTGGGAAGGCGAGATGAGGAACATGCTCTCCTCTCATACTCCTTCTCCTCTCCTGCCCCTGCCTCTGGACTGCCAGACTCAGCTAGTTAAAGACCTCCTCAACGTGCTTATCGGGGTGGCTTCTGTCACTTTCCCCCTCAGTGAGGTAATCACACTCTCCATTGCACAAGAGAACGGACAAATTAGCGACGACGCCATCAATCACGTAGAAACATCTTTATTAGCGCGCAGTGCCGGAGTGAGGATACGCGCCGATATGGGGGGGAAAAAAAAAAAGTGGCTCGTGCGATGGACATAATGTAACCATGGCGACAATCCACTCAAATTTTCCCTCAACGGTTAAAAAAAAACAGAAAGAATAACGTAGCTAGCTAGATATTACGTTTGAACAAGAAACATAGTCGACTGGTCCGTTGTCATGGTTACGGTACGCCCACCGTCCGAGCTGCTTTTTTTTTTTTTTCTTCATTTTTTTCTTATCAATACGAAAAGTGCTGAGATTTTTATTATTATTATTATTATTATTATTATTATTATTATTATTTTCCCCCACTCAAAAAGTGCTACGTGTTTAATTGAATAACTGTCCAGCCATCCATTAAAATACAAGTCCGACAGCAACGATGATTGATGAGAAGTAATTTTCGCCTCCTCCAAGCTGAGGAGCACCTCACTGTGGCCCAGTGTAATGAAAACACTGTTTCATATCTCTAGCATGAACATGAGGAATGTTCTTTAATGTGCTTTAAGTTTCCCACGTGCTTTAAGAAGCCAGTGATGATACAGTTCTCGACTTCTGTGTGCACAAATCTCTTTCGCTCTGTTCCAGTCGAGTGTTCGGTTTGATGTGCGCGCGGACGTGTGTGTGTCGGGAACGTCCCCGGAGAGCGTGTCGCGCCTGTTAGAGGAGCTGGCGCAGTACGGCACGCATTACCTTCGCCTGAGCCGCTTCTCTCTGGGCTCTGCTGATAAGAAAGGCCTGGTGTTTCAGGTAACGGCCCTCCATTCAGCGTCTCTAACCTTGCTTCACGTCAAGGACGGGCCGCCGTTTAGCGCTGCTCTGGAGTCCGATTTCTTTCCCCATCCTAATTTGTGTCCCAGCCTGTTTGAGAAAGATGGCCGATCTAATGATGGTGTTCTTGTCTCTGCGTGCGTCAAGGCGTTTACAGGTGGCCTGCGGCGCTATCTGCACTACTACAGAGCGTGTGTACTAAGCACACCTGCCTCTCTCAGCCTCCTCACCATCGGCTTCCACTTCCGCAAGCTGGGCCGGCAGCTTAGGTAGGAGCCGCGGTGTTTTACGGCATCACGTGTCGTTTTAGTTTTATTTAGAGGCCAAACGCTGGTGTGGTGACGCTGATTCCACCTGTGTGTTTTAGGTACCTTGCAGAGCTGTGCTGCGTGGATGGTGCTGCTGGGGCACGCCAGGCTACGTTCCCTGTGGTGAGTAACATTATGGTTCAGTTTTAAATCATATATGAGGTGCTGTTTGTAACCGGTGGAGTTGTGCTGTTACCGTAGGGTGTGAAGCTTCTCTCGTACCTGTATAACGAAGCTCAGAGCAACTGCAGTAATGAGAACTACCCCGTGCTGCTTTCCCTGCTCAAGAGCAGCTGTGAGCCTTACACACGGTCAGTGCTTGCCCCCTCTCTCTCTCTCTCTCTCTCTCTCTCTCTCTCTCTCTCTCTCTCTCTCTCTCTCTCTCTCTCGCTTTATCTGCCTGTCAATCAATCTATCAATCAATCTATCTATCGATTGACACTGTTCTAATCTTTCAAGAAGTAGGGCGACAGCTTCTCGGCACACTTTTGCAGACACCGGTTTAAATGAAGCCAGTTACAGCCTGATTAAACAAATTCTAAATTACGAGTCCCTCGCACGTAGTCTAACTTTGAATTACTTTCCTCCAGACTGCTGAAACGTACTCCGAAAGAGTTATCGATTTAGTCAGAAATTGATTTTTCCAGAAATTATTTCCAGGACATATGGTACATCAAGTTAATGGGAAACGCTGAGGCTGATGGGGTTGAGGGTAATCTAGCTCCGCTCTTGCCGAATGTAGTGAGTCTCGGCTTAAATGATGATCTCGCCTCGGGCTTACGTAGCAGATGCATGCCCTAGCAGATGAACATCCGGGAACTTTTGTCACATTCCCGCTACTGGGTAGTCAGAGGTCGACCGATGGTGGGTTTTACCGATAAACGATAACCGAGTTGGGCGGTACCTGCCGATAACCGATTAACCAACCGATAGTTTTTAAAACATAACACTCAAAGTAAAATATTGCTGAAATTTATTACAAAAATAAACAGTACTGACTGTACCATGAAAATGTATCCAGACTGAACCAAAAAGTAACACTCCAAATAAGTAATAAAAATGGAGACATCCAAAAACACTTCAAATAACACAACAAAATCCGTCAGCGGTAGTTTGTATTTCGCCTCTAGAGGCCGCTCTCGTACTGTATAATGACAGCAGACCCTTCCAGCAATAGGTTATCGGTGCTGATCAGTCGACCTCTACCAGTTAACTTTTAATGAAGAACACACACCTCTGTAAAAAGCGCGTATTTGTAGAACCGTCATTTGTTTGCACAACATATTGATTGGAATTATTTATGAATTCTCCTTCGCTCTTGGTGTTAACGACCCTCTTACCTGAGGCTGGTCACACACTAGAGAAATTTGAGGCGGAGAGAAGTGTACTTTCTTATCGCAAAAACAACACACTAATCCGTCTCTAAACACCGTGCGTAGGTTTGTATCAGACTGGATGTACAGTGGATTCTTCAGAGACGTGTACAAGGAGTTCATGATCCAGGTGAACGAGGATTACCTCAGCTACAGAGGTGAGCGTGCATGTTTGTTAAGGAGCGTTGCCTTTTTTTTTTCTCTTTTTTTTTTAAACTACAACAGACGTGTCCATCTTCATGCAAAGCGCAAACTCTGATTGAACCTCATTATACATTCTCAGCACGTCTCTCCGTCTGTCTGTTTGTAGATAAGCATTTCTGGGTGCAGGGCTACACTCTGATCTCGCAGGATGCGGAGGACTGCGTGCCCGTGTTCCTCCGTCATATCGCCAACGATGTTTACGTCTGTGGAAAAACCATCAACCTGCTGAAAATCTGTTGCCCGCAGGTCTGATGTTCAAAGTTAACACCCGCTCGGTTGTTGCAGGAACAAGGCTCAGCTAATTCCACATTTGCCTGTTAGCTAATCATTACGTTGCATCTGTGGCAGCCCGGGAGAACCCTTCACGTGAACTGATTTTTTTTTATCGGGGAAAATGATCCGATATTACACTTCTGTGAGCGGCAAAAGTATGTGAACCTCTAGGATTAGCAGTTAATTTGAACGTGAAATCAGATACCGATGTTTTCGATCAGTGGGACGACCATCAGGTGAGAGTGAGCGCCCTGTTTTATTTAAAGAACGGGGATCTGTCAGAGTCTGATCTTCACAACATGTCTGTGGAAGTGTATCGTGGCACGAACAAAGGTGATTTCTGAGGACCTCAGAAAAAGAGTTGTTGAAGCTCATCAGAAGGGAAAAGGTTACAAAACCATCTGTAAAGAGTTTGGACGCCACCAATCCAACAAGTCAGACAGATTGTGTACAAATGGAGGAAATTCAAGACCATTGTTCCCCTCCCCAGGAGTGGAGACCAACAAAGATCACTGCAAGAGCGAGACGTGTAATAGTCCACGAGGTCACAAAGGAACCCGGGGTAACTTCTAAGCAACTAAAGGCCTCTCTCACATTGGCTAATGTTAATGTTCATGAGTCCACTATCAGGAGAACACTGAATAACAATGGGGTGCATGGAAGGGTTGCAAGGAGAAGGCCACTGCTCTCCAAAAAGAACATTGCTGCACATCTGCAGTTTGACAAGCCAGAAGGCTGTTGGAAAAATATTTTGTGGATGGATGATGAGACGAAAGTAGAACTTTTTGGTTTAAATGAGAAGCGTTATGTTTGGAGACAGGAAAACACAGCATTCCAGCATAAGAACCTTATCCCATCTGTGAAACGTGGTGGTAGTATCATGGTTTGGGCCTGTTTTGCTGCATCTGGGCCAGGACGGCTTGCCATCATTCATTGATGGAACAACGAATTCTGAAGTATACAAGGGCATCTGTCCATGAACTGAATCTCAAGAGAAAGTGGGTCATGCAGCAAGAGAACGACTCTAAGCACACTAGTCGTTTAGGTGCAGTTATCGCTGCACAAGGGAGTCACACCAGATACTGAAACAAAGGTTCACATACTTTTGCCACACACAGACATGTAATATTGGATCATTTTCCTCAATAAATAAATGACCAAGTATAACATGATTGTCTCATTCGTTTAATCGGGTTCTCTTTATCTACTCTTGGGACTTTTTAGAAAATCTGATGAGGTCATATTTATGCAAAAATATAGAAAATTCTAAAGGGTTCACAAACGTTCAAGCACCACTGAGCACACTCTGAGGAAAGTGCTGTCTTCCCTCTTCTTCATACACGAGCTCACAGAAGCCTGTGATTGGCTGGTTACTCTGTGATTGACAGGGGACACAGTAACGCCATCCCTCAAGCCCAGAATGTACGGCCCAGGATTTTTGCTCTCTTGGTCTCCCGGCCACGGATGGCTGTAGCATTTTTGGGATTGGAACTTGCGAAACTTTGCCCAAACCCATCTGGATATTATTTTTCCAGATGTTTGCCAGAATCACACCTGATGGGTTCTCCCAGACCACCACGCAGATATTCATTACGTCCTCTTCGTTCTCCTGAATGCACTTACAGCTCGGAGAGAACACGAATAGTGGCGATTTGAAAACCACACAGGGGAGGGGGGAAAAAAAATGTAAACGAACATAATTAAAATAACGGTGATCTGAATAGGAGCAATCGGGATTAAGCAGAGTGAGTGCCAGTGGTTCAAGCTGTTATGGAGGTGGGAATGAAATCTAAGCCAAGCACATTGACGTCCTGTGTCTTTGGCAGCATTATATCTGGTCGGAGGTGCCTGTGCCACGCATCGCCGTGACATTCTCTCTGCGGGAGGTGGAGGAAATCGAGAGAGACTGCGCCGTGTACCGCGGCCGCATGGAGACCATCGCCAAACAGAGCGCCATCAGCAGAGAGGAGCAGGTACTGCACTGCCACTGACTGCAACACATTCACAATGGTTTCTGAAACTGATGTTTTTTGGGGGATTTAATGTAATTCTGACCCACAGGTTTGTTCTTTTTTTTTCTTTTTTTCTTTTCTTTCTTTTTAATAAATCATGTGAAATGAGGCGTGTTGGAGGAAAAAGCTTTGGTTCTTATACTCCTCAGTATACAGAACGTCCCGCAATGCTTGGTTTGTCACGGTTGATTCTGGATGTGATTAAATGCACTGCTTCTCTGTTATGGCGCTTCGATGATCTGGGAGAAATGAAGTATACGATCCATTAACACATTTTTAAGCAGAATGCAGGACATTTTAATGCTAGAGGGCTGAAATGCGCTCGTTTTCTTTTATGGCTCTCATCCTCATTCTTTTCCTCCCTATCTGTTTTTCCCTCTCTTTCGTTCTTTAGGCGTCGCGTACCGAGCTGGCACGCCAAGAGCTCATCAATCAGGTCAGGGAGTCCGCAGCCAAGACGCTGGAGAGCATCCGAGGTCAGCTCGCGTCCCCTGCGCCGTATCCATCACAGCACCTCTTCTCTATCTCTTCTCCATGCTAGCGAAATGAGATACGGCCAGTTATATAACAAATGCTGCTCTCTTAATGAAATATGTCATCAGCTTATTGAGCCTCGAGACGAGTGAGACAGGGAAAATATGATCCCGAGCTGAAATGCGAGGTGTTCTGAGGTCTGCCGAAGGAGCTTTCAGACTGTTCGAAAACTAAAGCACGTTGTTGCCCCGAAGTTCATTTGTTAAAAAGTGCCTCCCGGTTTTATTCCAGTTGGCCGAGCAGAACAATTAGCCAAACCTGAAGCACACATTTCTGACACTCTACATCTGCACAGCCAAAAGTGCAATGCAGCTAGCGTTAGACCTCTAGATCAGATCAGGAGTGTGCACACATTTCTTTAAACACGTGCGGCACTAATTGAGCCCGAAGGAAGTAAAAGTAAAGGCGAATTAAATGACTCCAAGTGGTTGCTGAGAACTTGATGCGCTCTTGCTCCCCCTGCAGGCCACCAGGTGTCACAGCGTCTGGCTGAGGAGGCTAAGAAGAGAGAGCGCTTTGAAGAGCTGAGGCATCAGCTAGAGCTCGACCAAGAGGTGAGAGGTTCAGGAGACCGTAAGTGCGAAGATATGAACCAAAAACCGTGCGCTTAGAATGCATGAAGAGTGTTCATTAATTTATACCGGAGCGCTAAGTACCCTGTCTGGCCTCTTAGTCTATCTACTTCACACACTTCAGACACTTCAGCTCTGAGACTGGTCCAGGTTATGAATACAAAAGTAAAGTGTGTTGGATGAGATGTAAGAAGTGGTCGTAGAGCCACGACGTATTTCTTATTCTAGAATAGTTTTCCTGGTGTCATGGTAATATGGTACTTTGCACTATAGCGGCTATTAGAGCAGCTGGTGAATTATGTTTCGGCTTCACAAATGCGTCTGAAGTAAATAGCTGTATTTTTCCCTTTTAAGTATCAGCCCAAATTTCAGACGGTGTTGATGGGTATTATCTTTTCAGGGTGTTGTTCGCATGCATAGTTATTTATGACCTCTGCTACGTAGCTACATTGATGTTTATTGCAGAGGAGGAAAGAGTATGATTTATGATTTGTTTCATTTCGCATTTAAAAATTCCATTAGCGAGTCCAGAATAGCAGGCTTTCTTTGTAGTAATATAAAAGATTCTAATAATGAAAGATAAGGTGCCGGGGACGGAATAAGCACACCAGTCTATTGATTTACTATCTTAAATCCAATTAATCTGTAACCCAGTTTTGGCTCTTCCATGGATAGCATTACAATTAATGGACTAAGACAGAAATGTTTGCCATAAGAAAGCTTTGCTTTACCTTAATCCTGTTTAACAGCTGGCGTTCATACAAATGTATCGCCACCTTCCTTACTGATTTTGAATTGTTTAATATCATTCTGCCTGCCTTAATCAGCGAATGAATACATGAGACACCATACAGGACTCTGTAATGCGACTACTGCAGATTTGTTCGCTGTTACAGATGGATAACAGCGGTGCATCTTGCGTAAACACACACGTATCAGCATTGTCTCCTTCAGGTGCGCGAGTGTATCCTGATATTTTAAGTCTTTTTATATAATTCATGTCTCATATTTGTTGAAACATGCAACAGAAAAAGATTGAGCTTTAAACACACGCTTTAAACACACGTACACACATACTTGTGTACCTACAAGAAGCAAAACTGGAGTTAATCCACATTCGTATTTATATTATTCTGCAAAAGTCTTAGGCACCTTACCTGTCTATTTTATAAATAAAATAAAATAGAATATAAAAATATAAATGAAATTACTTTCAAAAATTTTAACTTTATATTTCAACTTTGTAGAGACTTTTTTGTGTGTTTTTAAAAAAAAAAAATTTTTATTAAGTAATGGATCTTTGGTGCCCTATATTTCATACCACAAACTGTTATTCCATCACCTTTATCATTTTAGATGTACTATTAAGTATTATTTCTATTTAAACACACACTCGTGGCACCATGTTTCCTTTTAAAGTAGGTAGGTAAGAAAGTAAGTAGGTAACTTGCTTACTTATGTAGGTGGGTAGGTACATAATTACGTAAGTAGGTAATTAGGTAGGTAGATAAGTAAGTAGGTAACTTAGTAGGTAATTAAATATACAAGTATATTACCTACAAGTAGGTAGTTTGGTAAGTAAGTATGTAGTTAGGTAGGTAGGTAAGTAAGAAAGAAGGTTAGTAATTCGGTAAGTAAGTATGTAGGTAAATAAGTAGGTAAGTATGTAGGTAGGTAAGTAAGTAGGTTAGTAGGTAATTAAGTGTACAAGTAGGTTGGTAGTTAAGTAAGTAGGTAGGTAAATATGTTAGTAGGTAATTAAGTAAGTAGTTAGGTAAATATGTTAGTAGGTAATTAAGTGTACAAGTATGTAGGTAGGTAAGAAAGTAAGTAGGAGGGTAGTTAGGTAGGTAGGTAAGTAGGTAATTAAGTAATTAGGTAAGTAGGTAGGTAAATAACTCAGTAAGTAAGTATGTAGGTAAATAAGTAGGCAAGTAAGTATGTAGGTTAGTAGGTAATTAAGTGTACAAGTAGGTAGTTTGGTAAGTAAGTATGTAGTTAGGTAGGTAAAAGTAAGTAGGTAACTTACTTATGTAGGTAGATACATAATTACGTAAGTAGGTAATTAGGTAGGTAGATAAGTAAGTAGGTAAATTAGTAGGTAATTAAGTGAACAAGTAGGTAGTTTGGTAAGTATGTAGGTAGGTATGTAGGTAGTTAAGTAGGTAGGTTAGTAGGTAATTAAGTGTACAAGTAGGTAGTTTGGTAAGTAAGTATGTAGTTAGGTAGATAAGTAAGGAAGAAAGCAAGTAATTCGGTAAGTAGGTAGGTAAGTAAGTAGATAGGTAGGTGGGTAAGTAGGTAGGTAAATGTTAGTAGGTAATTAAATGAACAGGTAGGCAGTTGGGTAAGTATGTAGTTGGGTAGGTAAGTAAGTAGGCCGGTAGGTAAATAAGTGAACAAATAGTTAGTTGGGTAAGTATGTAGGTAGGTAGGTAGGTGAGTAAGTCAGTAAGTAAGTACTTTAGTAAGTAATTCTGTAAGTAATTGTGTGTGCAGGACGGGAGCACAAGGAACAAATCTAATACCTCTACCCTAAATTGTTCAAACATCTTAAAAACTAAAAAATGCGGTAAGGAAATTTTGTTTCCGGTTAAAGAATGGTTATGGAATAATAGTTTTGGGAAAACAGAACCCTGATATTGGGTCTGTTTTTATACCACATTTTCTCCAAAACAGGGCAAGTTCAAACTAGCAAAGATAAAATAAATCATAACTCAATAATGGCCAAAATATAGTACCTGCATTTATAGAGCAGAACTGTGTTTAGGTGCTCGGTCTCACGTGATGCTCTGAGTTCCTCCTGTTTAAACTTGCAGATTAAACAACTGCAGCCAAGTCTGTCCTGTTTCACACTGTTTAACTACAGGCTTTTAATATATATGCACTGTTTAAGTAATGTATCGAGTCTATCACCAACCATAACTGTGGTATGTGTAACTACAGAAAGCGTGAATAACAGGAATGTGTTTGCAGTG
The DNA here is from genome assembly GCA_023630585.1 of Cranoglanis bouderius. Lineage (NCBI taxonomy): Eukaryota > Metazoa > Chordata > Actinopteri > Siluriformes > Cranoglanididae > Cranoglanis > Cranoglanis bouderius. The sequence continues at coordinate 13,829,524 of CM042571.1, read as the reverse complement.
GCGCAATGCTGTTAAAAGGAAGGAGCAAGAGGATTACTACAGTTTTGCCCGAGAGCTTAGAGATAGAGAACAGAGGCTGCAGGCCCTTGAGGAGCAGCTGGAGCGCAGGGCACGGTAAGGCTGACAGTGTTCTGCGTTTCCATTCCCACTGTAGACTCTGATTCCCGCTGTACACTGTGAACTGGTGTTTGAAAGCTGTGTTAAGCCCACTGTATGTGTGTGTGTGTGTGTGTGTGTGTGTGTGTGTGTGTGTTCAGCATGGACCTGATAGCACAGTACAGTCGTCTGTCTGAGGAGGCAGCTAAGAAAGAGCGGAGGGCAATGTGGAAAGTACAGAGGATGAGACTACATGAAGCCAGAGTGAACTTCCTACAGCAGGACCAACACACTATACAGGTCTGATTATTCTGAATCAGAAAAATTAGCTTTACAGTTGTACCACAAGTCCATCTAGACTATTATTTTACTATTAGTGCTTTTCCACATTACAGTGCATCATGGCTCATTTCGGTGAATTAACCATGATCATGCATTTTGTCTAACTTGCGGTGACACAATCTTCAGTAGTGTAGTGGTTTCCAGTGTACCTTTAGAGAAACTCCTCCTACTTTCACAGGTAGCATTACGTAATGGAAAAAAAAACAGTCAGCCAGGATTCATATTTGCTATTAAGTCATGCTGTGCCTACTATCCACTGGAAAAGCAATATTAACCCAACACTAGATCAGTTCTCTTGTGATTTTTGCCTCGTCTCTGACCTGTTTAGAGTGTAACGTATTTGTGACTGTGGTTATATTCCAGGTTCTGCTTGCGCGATATCCTTTAGGACAGGAATGCCCCAGTCAGGATCCAGCTCTTACAAAGAAACCACCTCAGGATCAGCAGGTCTGTGGCCAGATGTGTTTTCGATAAAGTTGTGTGTGAGGGGGTTCAACTTGCTAAACCGTGTCCTCTCCTGTTGTGTTGCAGGAGTCCCACATTCCTGAGATACAAATGAAAAATCTGACCATGAAGCAGGAGCTCGCTGCTCCTTCTGATTTAACTCTGCCTCCTCCTTGCCCTCCTGCAGTTCTCCCCTCCTCCACCAGGAACGTTGATGCTCTGATCTCTGATCAAATTGACATTACAGACTTCCTCCTGAAACCTCCACATCCCACGGACAGTGCGGCAGTAACCCAGGCTCTACAGGACATCGGCTGTGTCCTGTCAGAATTCTCCAGAAACCCTGATTCAGACTATGACTTCTCCTCCCCCTACAGCCCTCTGGAATGCCTTGGGCCCCAGTCTCGCTCTACTCATCCCTCCATCTCCCACCAAGTCCCAGAGCCTGGGGCAAGTCAACATGGCCATCCTTCACAGATTTCACATCATCTGGAGGATAGTGCTGCCTCGGGGCACGCGTCGCAAGCTAGTCCGAGTGAATTAGAGCCAGCGAAAGAGACACGAAGGCAAAATGTGGCCACAAATAAATGTCAGGAGACCAATAAACTGCTTAAAGAGAAGACGTTAAATGGAGAAGAGAAGGAACCTTCAGCGTGTGCTGTGAATTTGGAGCCAAAACCACCAACGGATAGCATAGTAGAGGAGGCCAAATCTAGTGAGCAGCTTGCTCAGCCCCTTCGGACACCAGCTGAGCAAATTCCAATAGATCTCGCTCTGATCACTGGCAGTAGACAAGACTCTGATGTCCAAGGCAAATCTAAGAACAATGTCTCAGGGGTAGCTAGTGTTTCCTCCTCCAATACTGTCCAGGGCCATTCTTTTAATGCTGACATAAGGACTGGTGGGCTTGTTTCCGATGCTACCGTGGTCCTTCCCTCACCCAGTATCCATGGTCATGTTTCTGATGCTCATATTAAGGTTGGAGACCATGTTTCTGAGGTTACCGTGGCTGTTCCTTCCCGAAATATCCATGGTCATGCTTCTGATGCTCATATTCAAGTTGGAGAGCATGTTTCTGAGGTTACCGTGGCTGTTCCTTCCCGAAATATCCATGGTCATGCTTCTGATGCTCATATTCAAGTTGGAGAGCTTGTTTCTGAGGTTACCGTGGCTGTTCCTTCCCGAAATATCCATGGTCATGCTTCTGATGCTCATATTCAAGTTGGAGAGCTTGTTTCTGATGTTACTGTGGCTGTTCCTTCCCGAAATATCCATGGTCATGCTTCTGATGCTCATATTCAAGTTGGAGAGCTTGTTTCTGATGTTACCGTGGCTGCTCCCTCTCGAAATATCCATGGTCATGTTTCTGATGCTCGTATTCAAGATGGAGAGCTTGTTTCTGAGGTGACTACACCCACTGCCTCTCACAGTGTCCGTGGCCATGCCTCTGATGCCCATATAAAAGTAGGAGAGCTGGTTTCTGAGGTTCTTACTCCTCTACCTTCACAAAATATACATGGTTGTGCCTCTGATGCTCATATTAAGGTTGGAGACCATGTTTCTGAGGTTACTGTGGCTGTTCCCTCCCCAAATGTCCATGGCCATGCTTCTGATGCTCATATTCAAGTTGGAGAGCTTGTTTCTGAGGTTATCATGGCTGTTCCCTCCCCAAATATCCATGGCCATGCTTCTGATGCTCATATTCAAGTTGGAGAGCATGTTTCTGAGGTTATCATGGCTGTTCCCTCACGAAATATCCATGGTCATGTCTCTGATGCTCATATTCAAGTTGGAGAGCTTGTTTCTGAGGTTGCCATGGCCGTTCCCTCCCGAAATATCCATGGTCATGCTTCTGATGCTCATATTCAAGTTGGAGAGCTTGTTTCTGAGGTGACTACACCCACTGCCTCTCGCAGTGTCCATGGCCATGTCTCTGATGCTCATATTCAAGTTGGAGAGCTTGTTTCTGAGGTTGCCATGGCCGTTCCCTCCCGAAATATCCATGGTCATGCTTCTGATGCTCATATTCAAGTTGGAGAGCTTGTTTCTGAGGTGACTACACCCACTGCCTCTCGCAGTGTCCATGGCCATGTCTCTGATGCCCATATAAAAATAGGAGAACTGGTTTCTGAGGTTCTTGCTCCTCTACCGTCACAAAATATCCATGGTCATGCGTCTGATGCTCACATAAAGGTGGGTGAGTTTGTCTCAGATGTTGCTCCATCTCGCCCTCGTTGGAGCAAACATGGCCACTCTTCAGACAGCACTCTTAAGGTTGGCTGTCTGATGCCAGAAGCTGAACCAACACATTCCCCATTGCCAGGCAGTGCTTACGGTCACTCCTCAGACTCCACGCTAAAGGCCGGCTGTGTCGTATCTGGTTCAGACCCGCTGCCTTCCCCACTCCCTGGTAGTGCGTATGGGCACTCATCAGACTCGGCACTGGGCGTGGGGTGTGTGGTGATGGGGGCACAGGTCCCTAAGCAGCCCCCTCTCCCGGGTAGTGCCTATGGACATTCCTCTGACTCTAGCCTGGGTGTAGGCTGTGTGGTGCAGGGGATCAGGCCTGGAAGCTCTTATAGTGAAGACCCTCAGACAGGATCCAATTTGCCCACAGAGGACAAGAACAAGCAAGACAGCCAAGAGGCACAGGGTAAGAAAAAGACGTGTACTGATATTACGTTTTCACATCAAGATAATTGCCTAACCTTGTATCAATGTTGTACTTGAGCAAGATGAATACACACCTTCCTGTACTCTGCATCCACACTGATTTCATATCAGAAATGTGATGAAGGTTTTGGTGATGATGCACCAAGCATCATCATCATCATCATCAAATTTCCAGCATATGTTTCTGATTTGTCTGTCTTTTTTTTTTTTTTTTTTTTTAAATAGCAGATGCCACAGCGGCTTCCCGAACTCAGCTGCTCACTCTGGGTGAGGGTCTCACTGCCTGGGCCCAGGGTCTAGGCCTGTCCCCGTCGGAGAGACCAGAGGACGACTACCTCCTCAGGCTGGCCTCTCAGTACCACGCTGAGCAGTACGAGGATTCCTTCAGGCAAATGAGTGAGTGTCTTTCAACCTTAATTGACGAATCATGTTCAATATTACCTTTGTGCATGTTGCATGTGTAATATATTATTGCAAGGCTTGGGCTGTTAGCAGATCACCTACACTGAATCGGAGTTAACGCTTTGACTGCACGTGTGTGTGTCCGGTCAGTGTCGGCCCCCGACGCACAGCTCCTGCAGCAGGTGACCCGTGGGCCGAACGGCCTGCCAGCGGACTCGTCTCTGCACTGTGCTACAGACTCTACTGCCGTGCAGCTCAGCGAGATGATGCCCCTCCCTGTGCTCATGAAACACTCCGTCACGACCCCACTCATCACACAGTGAGTGCATTAACAATGTTGTTAAAATGCTAACTGCTTTTTGTTGTTGTTGTTGTTGTTTTTTGCTAAGTAGGTTTAGAGGTTGCTTTGTTCCATTATCACTTCAGTTATAGTCAGTGATTTTGACAGGTTTAGATGATGCTAGCAGTTTTGAAACCTAAAATACAAACTAATGTACTCTCATAGACTCTCATAGGAGTCTTGGTTTGACAAGAGCGTTATTAATTAACTCACAAATGTTTTTTTTTTTTTTTTTTTTTGGACAGTTTGAACATGTGTGTGTGTGTGTGTGTGTGTGTGTGTGTGAAGTCTACTCTTCCTCATCCAGTGTTTTTATGGCCCTGAGAAAGCACAAAATGTATAGTGTTTTTGTTAGTGTCCAGACCTGCCCCTTGTGTGTGCACCAAAATAAATGTATGAGATGTTTAACGTTGAGTAATGAACATCTCCCCCCCCCGCCCCCCCCCGTCCTTCTCCTTAGTTTGTCAATGGTGAATAAGGCGGTGGTGGATTATTTCTTTGTGGAGCTGAGAGTGGAGAAGCACTTTGAAGCTTTGAGGCACTTCTTACTGATGGAAGACGGGGAATTTGCGCTGTCACTTACTGACCGGCTCTTTGAGAAGGTGAGAGCAGAACATCAATTGGCCACCAGCCTGAAAAGACCGTATTCGGAGCATGAGCCCGGTGAGGGAAGACGTCTCCTGTTTTCCGTTCTGTAAAAGAACTTAATTGAGGTTTCCATTTGCCAGAGATCAAGATATGTATTTCAAGCATTCCACTGATAACTGCACATGACTGCGAATTAGACAGTCTGTACATTGATGTGTGTGTGTGTGTGTGTGTGTGTGTGTGTGTGTGTGTGTAGTTGGGCAGTGGGCAAACCCCTGGTGAGCTGCTGACACCCCTGGTGCTGAACTCCATCCTGAACAAGGCCATGCAGTACAGCGTGCACGGCGACAGTGAACTGGCCACCAACTTTACGTTTGCGTTGCGCTACCTGCCCGAGGTGTTCCATCCCCACGCTCCCGACTCGCTCAACTGCCTCGAGCTGCGCTACAAGGTCACACAAAGACATCTCTATCTCCAGTCCTCTCTCTGCTTTGTTAATCCCATCCACTGTATGCACTAGGCTCTCTTGCTCTCTTTTTATAACCACCAGTTTTTAAAAACAGGACAATTATGATGCATGATGATGGTTGGGTGGACAATACATTTTATTAGGTAGCCCACCGGCCAAATAATTCAATTCAATTGGATTTATTTATTTATTTGTTTGTTTATTTAATTAAATAAAAGCTCCAGTGTGGTGCTCAGTCCCATGTTTAATTTTGTGCTATAAAACTAATGTTTGGGAATCTAAAATTTTTTTTTTTTGTACTGACTTGATCATGTCGAAGTCATAAAATAAGTCATTGTTCTGTCAAGAGTATGTGTAGCATCTTTATTTTCTCTGTCGGTTTCGCTCAGTATCGTCAGTGTTTCCACAGACCTGCCTGCTCCTGAAAAGATTGTCCTGTCATCTAGGCACACTATTTATCTATCTATATATCACTATCTATTAATCTGCCTATTAAAAACAGCTCTACCAACAGCAGATCGCTCCTCAGCCAATGAGTGTAGTGCAGCAGGGGGGTTTTCTGGCTGTTGAAATGACTTACGAATTTTTTTAAAAAACGAATAGCCTGGACATGCTTGCCCAGGGTGGCTGGGCTACTAATTTGTCCAATCCCAATGTTCTGATTGTAACTCTCTCACTCTCTCTCTCTGTCTCTGTCTCTCTCCTAGGTGGACTGGCCTCTGAATATCATCATAACGGATAGCTGTATGAATAAGTACAACCGGCTCTTCTCCTTCCTGCTGCAGCTCAAACACATGGTGTGGTCTCTCAGTGATGTGTGGTTTCATCTCAAACGCACAGGTGAGCTGCTCATCTTGAAGGTCACAGGTCAATCTGCTTCTCATGGCTTAAAGAAACATTTTTCCCGCCATTAAAAAAAAACAAAAAACTCCTCTGTAGCTTATGTGCAACTTTACACTGCACTTGTACTGAGGGGGGGGAAAAAGCCCAAAAGGCCAGCTCACTTACAACAGAAGTCTAGGGGCAGTCGATAAACAATTATGATTTATTTATTTATTTATTTATTGTAGAATGCTTTGTATATATGTGTGTATGTGTGTATATATATATATGTGTGTGTGTGTATATATGTATGTATATGTATGTGTATATATATGTGTATATATATATATATATATATATATATATATATACACATACATATATATACACACATTGCTCTTGCGCTCTCTCTGTTTATATTAGCTCTGGTAAAGGGAGCAGGACGCTCGGTGCAGTTCCGTCAGCTGCAGCTATACAGACATGAGATGCAGCACTTTGTGAAGGTGATCCAGGGCTACATCGCTAATCAGATCCTGCAGGTCTCCTGGAGCGAGTTCACACAGAAACTGAGCAGCGCCAACGACCTGGACGCCATCCACCACACACACGCAGAGTACCTCAACAGGGCCATCTTCAGGTTGGAGCACTGCACTGCACTGCATCACACACCACACTCACACACTCTTCCATCTTCTGGATGGAACATCACATCTTCACAACACCCATTATTTAAGCCCAGATTGATTCAAAGGCTTTAACCGTGCAGGGCTCTGCTGACGGAGAAGGCCGCTCCCGTGATGAACATCATCCACAGCATCTTCAGTCTGATCCTGAAGTTCCGTGGCCAGCTGATCGCTCAGGCCTGGCAGAGTCAGCAGGGCGAGACGGTGCACCCGAGCTTCATCGCCATGCAGCAGTCTTACAACACGTTCAAATACTACTCGCGCTTCCTGTTCAAAGGTGAGCGCACACATGCACACACCCAAACCCAGGGCAAACATTTATGTGTTCAATCCTTACTGGTCGTAAACATGAAGGTGTGTGAGCTGCAGCGTTCTTGCAACACCGAAGGAAACATTCGTTCACTGCATTACTACATAATAATGTGGCTTGGATGAGTAAACTCAAGTCCTGCTTATCTCTGGAAAGCAGCATGAAGTAAACTTCTGTGTTTTGTTCCTGCAGTGGTTTCCAAACTGGTCGATAAAGGCTACCAGCCTCATTTAGAAGACTTCCTGCTACGTCTTAACTTCAACAACTACTACAAGGACTCGTGACGCATTTCTGCCTCTCAGTGAGAAATGATCATGAAATGGGGTTTTCCTGTAGTGTCTTCAGCCTCACACCGAAGTCAGAAAGGCTTTCTATATGCAAATGATCTGCTTCTAGCCATCGTAGCTGTCCTGCAGTGAGAGTATACTGTGCCGTTGTGTTACAAATTAAATAATTCAACAAGCTAAAAGATTTAAGAGCTTTTTTGTTTGTTTGTTTCCTCGACTGGATACATTTGGTCAATTAAATTATTGAACCTTTTCAATCAATTGGGGAGCATTTTAGTTGAATTACATGTTTCATTATTTGATGCCTCTTAGACAAGCTTTATATTCTTTATATTCTGTTAAATAGAGAAAGTAAACATTCTCCGTAACTCGTACACGCAGTGGAACTGGAACACAAATAAAGACTCCATCTGAGAAATCCTCGTAGAGCTTTATTAAAGTTTTTATTACATTTTGTTTAAGAAAAGCCATGTGCGAAGCCTTCTAGACAGTGGCTCTATCAACAACAGGAGTTAGTGTTAGGAGTAGTCTGCTCCTACACAGCTTTCATCAAATGCCGTTATTTGTCTTTTTAAGCTCCCGCAGCTTGCAGCAGATAGACAGAGGATGCTGTTGTTAAGAGACGTTTATATGCGCTTGACACTGTTATAGTCTCTTCTGGACTCCGATAATCAACCAAAGCCAAAGCCTGACCTCAAGCTGATCCTACACTTAACAGCTTGCCATCAGTTAAAGTATAGAAGTGCCAGCATTCATACACAAGCCAACAATTATTGTGTGGGAAAGAAACGCTTCCACATATACAATGGATATTAAAAAAAAAAAAAAGTCTACACACCCCCGTTAAAATGGCTAAGATCAATCATGTCGGATCTTTTCCACCTTTAATGTGAAATTGCAATCAAATTGTATAAGGGCGTCTCCTGTGCACAGCTTGCTTCAGGTCACCCCACAGATTTTGAGTTGGATTCAGGTCTGAGCTCTGGCTGGGTCATTCAAAACCATCGATCTTCTTTTGGTTAAGAGGTTCCTTTGTTGATTTGGACGTATGCTTTGGGTCCTTTTCGTCTTCAGCTTACTAGCAGACACCTGAATGTTCTGGTATTTGTAGCTAGACATGATTCCCCCCCCCCCACCTTGCTAAAAGCCCCAGCTCTGGCTGAAGAAAAGTAGCCCTAAAGCATGATGCTGCCACCACCATGCTTCACCGTGGGTATGGTGTTCTTTATTATTCCTTTTGGAATTGATCTCATCAGACACAATTTGCCACATGGTTTGGGGTGATTTTAGTTGGGCTGGGGTGTTTTCTGCGAGAAAGGGCTTCCGTCTAGCCGCCCTACCCCACAGCCCTGACGTGTGAAGAACACGAGAGATTGTCGTCACGTGCAGAGAGTAATCAGTACTTGTCAGATTTTCCCGCAGCTCCTTAAATGATGCCGTTGGTCTCTCGGCAGCCTCCCTGGTATGTTTTTGTCTTGTCCTTTTATAATTTTGGAGGGACGTCCTGTTCTTGGTGATGTCACTGTGGCGCTTCATTTTCTCCACTCGTCGATGATGGCCTTCACGGTGTTCCACGGTACAGCCCGTCTAACGTTTTGGAAATCCTTTTATACCCCTCTCCTGAGATGCCATGATTATTACTTTTGAACATGAGATTGAACGTGATTGGTTCATTCTGAAGCCACGTCCCCTATTATGAAAGGGTGTGCACACTTATGCAATAAAGGTTATCCTAACTTCTTTATTTGTCTCTAAAATGTTTCGGATTATTATTATTATTTTTTTTTTTGTTACTTCACGAAAACCTGCCATTTATCTGGGGTGTGTAGAATTTTTATATCCACGTGGATATTTTGCTTTTATATACAATACTGAAGTGCAGCAAAATTCATGATTCAGGTTGCAGCAGATTCATTTAAAATCATGCCCGCAGGCGCGCACGCTATCTTTCGATACAGCTAAGCAAGCAGATAAGGAACGTGTAGGGAAAGGAAAAAAAAAAAAAGCCCTTTCAGAAGAAATAGAAACGTGAGTCAGGGAGCCACACGAGCCACATAATTAACCTTTAATTTGAAATAAAGTGGTTTCGAATTTTAGCGGATTGAACTATTGCCACCGGATGATTAACCGTTAAAAAAAAACCGTAGTGCTTATATTTTACATGTAAAGGGAAAAAGAAAAGAAGTCGTATCGTCTCCGTCTCGATTGAAAACGTACTCCGTTTTTACACAGCCAGCTTTTAGTTAAAAAAAAAAAAAAGTATATTATACTAAAGGAGTTATCATATTATTAACTGTTAGCAATGAATTCTTTTTTTTAAATCTCTTCTTTTAGTGTTAATTGTAAACTGTAGTTGAAAGTGCATGTCATTTACTGTAAACAGAGCACCAGACCCTGGGTGAGAAATTCGAGATTAAATGGTAACAAAGGAATGTAAAAAAGTATTTCTGTAAGTCACAGGACCTGAGGAAAATATTTTAATGAAGTGTTGCGAAATGGCCTCGTTCTTCGTGAGCGGGTAAATCGGCACACGGAGGTCCGGACCAGCTTCACAGTTATCGCGTAGGGAGGATGGATTTCCTCTCGACGAACTGCGTGGAATTTAGCTGGATTACAGTACTATTACTCTTACATTACCATTGAAAATGTACTAAGATTAGTGCAATTAATCAAAACTCGACATGCAGCATACGCAGCTCATGGAAGTGCAGTTCGATTCTGTGCCTTGAGCGGGGAAAGTTGGGAGTCTAGCTAACTAGTACTGTATGTCTAAACTCAAGAGCACAGGCTCTTTTTTTTTTTTTTTTTTTAGCACTGCGTGTGTTTAGCGAATGTATTTAAATCTATAAACCTACAGATCTCAGTAAATGGGCAAATCAGATATTCGTGTAGTGCAATCTTTCCTAAAGAAGCTGCTGCTAGGTTTCAGTACGACGAAGTAACAAAAAGCAGGTACGCCTTTTATATCAGGCTCCTTAATCCTGAAGTATGCGGAGAGAAATATATTGAGCTGAGGGGTCGGGAGAAAGTGCAAGTAGGAGTCTGAACCTGTCCGATATTCGGGTATATGAGAAAGCTCTCGCTCCAGTACTCTCCGATAGCCTCGTCATTCCATCGCGCTCCCTTACTGTAATGGAGAAAGGCAACTATAAAGAGTCTCGTGTCGTCGATCATGCGGTAGGGCAGTAGGATGTGAACGTGGTCACGATGTCAAGAAAAACAGCAACGATTTGCCTGATCAGAGTGTGGTGGTGTGCAGTATTTAGCAGAACTGTGTTACTCTGGATCGATTAGCTGCTAGAATATACGAACTCATTCTTCAACGTGAACCTCCATCTTTCTTTAGCCCTGTTTGTGGATTATTTGTATAAGAGCAAACTTGGTATTTAGCATCAAGACGTCTGGAGTATTAGAGTAGAGCCGTAAATGTACCATAACGTAAGAGTCTATAGTCAGTTTGTATGTTAAACGTGTATCTAGGATCAGCTCCCTAGCTCTTCATTAGGGTATAAGAGACAAAAAAACCTAAAAAAAAACAAAAACAAACAAACACTGGATCAGTGCTTATCCTTTGAGAAGCCTAAAAAAAAACTTTCAGGCCTCGGACTCCAAGTCATCCTCTCCTTCTCCGTTCGCTGCCTCTCCCGTCTCACTCTCCAGCAGCAGGAACTTCCCGTCACTGGTCAGTGGCACAGACTTCATCAGCTCGGCCAGAGCGTCTGGGTCCTAACACAAGACACCGGGAGAGATGTGGATGAAGGATTCTGCTTGAAGAGATGGCACTATAGAAAGACGTGATACAGTATACCATGATCATTGTATCAAAAAGATTTCAGATCTTACCTTCTTAGCTTCTGTAATCTCCTTTCCGATGTTTATCGTGTAGCAGATCTATAGGATGGAGAGAAATGTTAATATGCTATAGATAATCATTTTAAATTGAAATAATAATCTCATTAACCATACTGCTGGGGGCATGCTGTTATAGGAAAATAATCAATGTGACATAGCCCAAAGTGGAGTGGAGTTACTGTTAGCACCCTATTACTATTTTCCTATAATAGCATGTCCTGAAGCGAGAGAGAGAGAGAGCGAGAGAGAGAGAGAGAGACACACACACACACACACACACACACACACAGTCTAGTCGGTCCGTCTGGTCTTCCGGTGAGGGAAGGACTGTATAAAGCTGCTATGTAATTGAAAATATGAAGTAACCTCCATGTCAGAAAACATACCGACTGTTACAAAACGCCTCGAATCTCAAAACACTCGAGATTCCTTCCATAAATGTTAAATAAATGTCTCCTAACAGAAAACTTCACCACATCAATGACTTTTCTTTGTTAAACAACACGTGTTTAATTCGATTTTTAATTGTAGAGCCTCCGCTGTACAAGTCCCTGTGAATGAGCTGTTATGAGCTATAGAAACAATAACGCATTCATATGAAGCTATCATTTCTATTAGTCGTGACTATTGGATACAGACGTCTGCCAAATGTAACTATTGTCAGATCTGTGCTGTTCTGGAAAATGAATCGACACCTTCTGAACCGAGAACTCAACCGTGCTGTGGTGCACATCACTGTAATCAACACACCATTCTCTGTTAAAATGAATATAAATAAATAAATTCCAGCGCTTCCAATTGACCATGCCTTCCCGTGTCCGTGTCTCAATCACCTTCAATTACCTTCTCTCCCTCAGTGTTGCTCTCAAACACAAAGGCGCTGAAGGACGCCTCTCCCTCATCGTCTCCCTCACTCCAGTCCCTCCCCTCCACCACAAAGCCCATGAGCCGGCTGTTCTCCTTATGCGCCGCGAACTGGGTGACGTCCCGGAGCTGGAACTAACAGCATGGAGACAGAGACAAAAGAATGGAGCAGACATTAGAGAAGAACGGACAGAAATACCCTGGATAGATTAGATTCTGTCCTTTTGCTGATTCAAGTTTAAAATCTATTACTCAGTCAAGGTACAGCACCCAGTGATACCATTTACACTCAATGGCACGCTTACTCACACTTATTTTAGTGACCTGTGTCTGAGGGTCAATCAACCTGTTGGACAAGGAAAAAAAAACATCTGGTATTCATGTGGACGCAAAACTAATGATATGAAAGTGACCCTCCTCGCAATTTCCCCTTCATGTCCGACTCACCGGAGGCAGCTGCTTGTTACCATCAGGTGCGACTCGCTGGTTTTAAATATGTTGTGTATCGCCCGAGCAGCTAGCACCTGCCTCATGGCCTCGTAGATAACTTCCTGTGTGTGTCCAGAGCGCACTGCCATAGAACCCAGGAAACGCACAGCAAACACCTGCTGTAGCAAGGGGTCTACACACACACACACACACACACACAGAGTTAGAGAGCGAGATTACTGAGGGACTGTCACATCTGTGAATGAAAGGCCATTCAACAATTCTTCACAGACGGAGTGCAGCGTCTGCACTGACAAGCTGATGTGGGCACAAATTGAATCGATGTCTGCGAGTTCCATTATAGCGTTCTGGGGCATTTTTTCGACCTCAGCCGTCCCGGGTGAAAATGATGAGCAGCTCAATTCAAAAGAGTCAGTGATGCTGTCTCACCGTCAGCACTTGAAGAGCTGTCCACTTCGGTCTCACCAAAAGGGTTTGTGCGCCTGTGGAAGGTCAGGGGGGAAGAAGAAGAGGGAAAAAAAAAAAATAAAGCTTTAAAAGAAAAACAGGAACCAAAAGCATAATCTGGACAATAATCAAAACTTTCACCAATACCGACATTTCATTTGTTTATTTCATAAAGCAAAAACGTAAATCTTATTAAACACCGATTGTTAATAACAGTCTCTCTCTGGTAATCTGAGCAATTGAGTGTCATTTTGTGCAGAAGCAAGTTGTAATATCAGGTTTATGTTATGTAAATGTCTGATTAATCTCATATGTATACAAGATGTGTTTGGGGGAGTTAATTAACCCATACAGTGGGTATAGAAAAGAATCTCCCCCTGAAATGAAGACGGACACAGTTTTTGTTTTATCCAGCTGTATTTACTCAGTGCAATTTATAACGTCCAAGTGAAAGATATAACACCAACATGTCAAAAAAAAAAAACAGAATCACTGAGTTGGAAAAAGGATCACCCCCCTCCTAAAAATGACTTGTAAACACAATAAGGTGTAACTAATCACCTTCTCAATGGCACACAAAGCCATTTGACTTTCAACTGTGATCAGCTGTGGTCATTTTGATTAGCTCAGCATGAAAAGAGCTTTCCTGGAGCATTTTGTAGTGCAACTGAAGCAATCAACTATGGTTGGCAAGGCACTGTCAATATAAAGTTGTGGACAGGCACAAGTTTATCAATGCCTAGAAGCACAGTGAAGTCTATTATTAAGAAGTGGAAGGTATCTGGTACAACACAGACCCTCCCTGGATCAGGACGTCGCTCCAAACTGGATGAAAGAGCCAGGAGGAAACTGGTCAGAGAGGCTACCAAGAGGCCTACAGCAACTCTGAAGCAGTTGCAGGAATTTATGACAAAGAGTGGTCATTGTGTGCATGTGACAACAATATCACAAATTCTCCACAAATGTGGCTTGTATGGGAGGGTTGCAAGGAAAAAAAAAAGCCACCCATGACTGAGCTTTGCCAAAACGCACCTTGAAGATTCTGAGGCCACATGGAAAAAGGTGTTATGGTCAGATGAGACTAAAATGGAATTATTTGGCCTCAACACCAAATGATATGTCTGGTGGAAATCCAATACAGCTCACCATCCAAATAACACCATTCCTACAGTAAAGCATGGAGGTGGTAATATCCTGTTATGGGGGTGTTTCTCTGCAGCAGGGACTGGAGCACTTGTCAGGATAGGAGGAAAATGGATGGGGCAAAATACCATCAAATTCTTGAGGAAAATCTGCCGCCCTCTGCCAGAAAGTTGTCAATGGGAAGAAGGTTTACCTTCCAACATGACAATGACCCAAAGCACACAGCAAAACTGACCACACAGTGGTTGAAGGAGAAAAAGGTGAATGTCCTTGCATGGCCTAGTCAGAGCCCAAACTTAAACCCCATTGAAAATCTGTGGAATGACTTGAAGACTGCAGTCCACAAACAGTCACCATCAAATTTAACTGAACTTGAGCAGTTCTGCAAAGAAGAGTGGGCAAATATTGCAAAGTCTAGTAGAGACATATCCCAACAGACTAAAGGCTGGAATTAAAGCAAAAGGTGGTTCAACAAAATTGGGGGTGATCCTTTTTCCAACTCAGTGATTCTGTTTTTTTAATTTTTTTTTTCTGACATGTTGGTGTTATATCTTTCACTTGGACGTTATAAATTGCACTGAGTAAATACAGCTGGATAAAACGAAAACTGTGTCCGTCTGGGGGTGATTCTTTTCTATACCCACTGTACATATATGTATATACATAATATATACATGTATATATACACAAGTAAGGCGCTAGGTAGAACGTTAAGTCACGTTGTGAACACTTTCCGTAACAACGCACTAAACCACGGACAATGGAGAACTAAAGCAAGAATCCACAGTGTTGTATTACAGTCCAATTCAATGACGGAATATTCTTAAGAATGAAAAGTTGCATTGCACTTGCATTATTATGCAATTATATTATCATTATATCAGTGGCATGAAATGGTCTTAAAATGACAGTAATATCGTTTATCGCAATTGTTTCTGGGACAATGTGTCGTCCAGCAAAAGTAGTTATGGTGACAGGCCTACACTGATGCATTCTCTGACCTCCCTCCTGCCCGGTTCTGGTCCAGGAACTCGGATGCCGGAAGAACAATATCGAACTGGATGGGTGTCCCAGGGGCAATCAGATCTTCGGGCTCAGGGACAGCAGGGGCAGCAGGGGCTTTCTTAATACTGCCAGTGACCACTGCTCCTGGTTTAGCCCTACACACACACACACACACAGACAGAGACAAGCTGACCCAGATATATATGATGTACAAAACATATTATGACATGGTCACTTGCAGGGCCATATATGGCTCATGTTTTATACAACACTTTGAGAATCCTGACAATACAACACCCTGCACTTTGGTTCAGACTTTCATCAGTGGTTAGTACTGAATGTGAAGCCTGCCTGTGATCTCCTCTACCTTTTAATAGATATTAGTATGGTACGAGTCTGACCTGTCAGGGTTCGGGGAGCCCTCTGCTCTCTTGTGAAAGCTGGTGATGGGAGTGACCGCCTGGATGGCTGTCTGATTTAGCCTGATGGCCACAGCCTGAGGAACACAACACAGATGTTAATAATCTATACTCGGTGCTTTTTAGGATCTGGTTCACCACGTAGTGAGCATGATGTACATGATCATTATCTGCTGCCTCACTACTCGTATTCACTAACAGCATGGAAACACTGATCAAAGTTCATTCGTATGTTTGCTCTGTAACAATCCCCCCCCCCCCGTCAGTCCACATCACTGAGCTGCCAGTTTATTAGGTAAATCCACCGGTATACATGTGTACATTCCAACAAAACACGTCACATGACCGCAGCGGCAGTCCGATACAACCAGACACATCAGATCCGAACCACCACTTATACGTCATACTACACGTGAGCCACGTGGAACAGCCAGACCGTGTCAGAAACCGTTGTAAATCATAAACAAGAAAGAGTGTGTAGGATCAGACGTGTTCCATTAACATTTCTGCAAAATCCCGGAAGGACTGAAAAGTCCAGAGAAAGGTTTAAAATGATCTTATGTTTGGTTGATCGTAATCTTATAACAGGAAACGCCAGATACTGCTAAGATGTCATATTCTTTTTGCAGTGTGTACACTGTGGCGGAGTGGGTGTGGTCAAGTGCCTTTACACATCCGACACATTTACGACCCGTGCTCGCCGATACGGTTTCTCTCGAACGGCAGGGCGATTTTTATAACGTCGGGGGCGGGACACCGGATTCCAGAGAGCATTTGATCGGACGGAAAATCGGACGAGAAGCCGAAGAAGTGCAGCACGATGTCGTGAAAGTCGTTGATCCGTATTGGTGGTAGACAGAGATTTATTTTGTCGCTGTTTTGGAGCGCGCTAGCTTACAGATTACAGTAAGGCCGGAACGTTCATACTAAAAGCCACAAAACTTCCATTTCAACTTTAAAGTATGAAGTGCTGGGAGAGAAGAAGTACCTCAGGGTTGTCGGTCAGGTAGATCTGTCTAGAAATGTTGTTAATGGTGCAGATCCACTGCAGGAAGAAAAACGTCGTTAACGTTCAAACTAAACATTATCTTCGCGTTCAAAAAAATAAATTAAATAAATAAATAAATAGATACGTATACATGGTAAACAAAAGCCATACCTCCTCATACTCTTTTTTGCTCTCGGCTTGAAGAATCATGGACCTTGGGATGGAAAACACGGCAGAGATAAGCGCATCTCGCGTCACAGTTACGGTCAGTACAAGGCTGATTGTGTAATATAAATAGCTAGATTTAAAAAGACATCGTCGTAACAGCTTTGTTTCGTTGCCATGTGTATTCAGCACTCGTCTGCTTGTGTTCATTACAGCTTTCACAGCTCGAATATCA